>NIVC01000175.1:492500-635000 GCA_002269645.1 Macrostomum lignano | reverse complement strand
GAGGCTTGTTAGATACAGAACTGAGGCATGCTAGACACAGAACTGAGAGTTGTTAGATACAGAACTGAGGCTTGTTAGATACAGAACTGAGGCTTGTTAGATACAGAACTGAGGCATGCTAGACACAGAACTGAGAGTTGTTAGATACAGAACTGAGGCTTGTTAGATACAGAACTGAGGCATGCTAGACACAGAACTGAGAGTTGTTAGATACAGAACTGAGGCTTGTTAGATACAGAACTGAGGCATGCTAGACACAGAACTGAGAGTTGTTAGATACAGAACTGAGGCTTGTTAGATACAGAACTGAGGCATGCTAAACACAGAACTTAGAGTTGTTAGATACAGAACTGAGGCTTGTTAGATACAGAACTGAGGCTTGTTAGATACAGAACTGAGGCTTGTTAGACACAGAACAAAGACCTGTTAGATACAAAACTGACACTTGTTAGATACAGAACAGAGACCGGTTAGATAGACAACAGAGGCATGTTATATACAGAACTGAGACCTGTTAGATAATCAACAGAGGCATGTTATATACAGAACTGAGACCTAGCTGTTAGATACACAACTGTTAGAGACAGGGTCAAGACCTGTTACAAACAGAATCAAGACCTGTTAGATACAGAATCAAGACCTGCTAGATACAGAATCAAGATCTGTTAGATACAGAATCAAGACCTTTTAGATACAGAATCAAGATCTGTTAGATACAGAATCAAGACCTGTTAGATACAGAATCAAGACCTGTTAGATACAGAATCAAGACCTGTTAGATACAGAATCAAGACCTGTTAGATACAGAATCAAGACCTGTTAGATACAGAATCAAGACCTATTAGATACAGAATCAAGACCTGTTAGATACAGAATCAAGACCTGTTAGATACAGAATCAAGACCTGTTAGATACAGAATCAAGACCTGTTAGATACAGAATCAAGACCTGTTAGATACAGAATCAAGAACTGTTAGATACAGAATCAAGATCTGTTAGAGATAGAATCAAGACCTGTTAGATACAGAATCAAGATCTGTTAGATACAGAATCAAGATCTGTTAGAGATAGAATCAAAACCTGTTAGATACAGAATCAAGATCTGTTAGATACAGAATCAAGATCTGTTAGAGATAGAATCAAAACCTGTTAGATACAGAATCAAGACCTGTTAGATACAGAATCAAGACCTGTTAGATACAGAATCAAGACCTGTTAGATACTTTAGAAGCACGGGTTTCGCCACATTATTGCAGGATTCGGCCTACTGGAATCGGGCTCATGCACCGCCAAGAACGAGGTGAACATCATGGTTAAGAACGTGGCGGATGTGGTATTCGGTGGACTGTCCTATTGGCTGGTTGGTTACTCCTTCTCCTTCGGCAACAGCGATTTAGCAAACGACTTCAGCGGCTGGGGCAACTTCCTGGTTGCAGCCGAGAGGAACGACACGGGATGGGTCTATTCGAAATTCTTCTTTCAAGCGTCTTTTGCTACAACAGCAACAACTATAGTTTCTGGGGCCATGGCTGAACGGACTAAACTAGAGGCGTACATGCTCTTCAGCTTCTTGAATACCTTCATCTTCTGTTTCCCGGCGCATTGGATGTGGTCTGAAAATGGTTTTCTGTACAAATTGAATTGCATGGACATTGCTGGTGCTGGACCTGTTCACCTGGTTGGCGGTACCACCGGTATGGTTGCTACCCTGTTGCTGAGGCCGAGGTTGCACAGGTTCTCAGGGAGTCACCCGCCTCAGATGGGCAGCCCGACTAATGCACTGCTGGGCATGTTCATGCTGTGGTGAGAGAGCCTTCTATCACATGTTAGACACGTGTGGCCCCTGTTAGACACAGTTGGCCACCTGTTCGACACGTATGACACCTGTTAGACACACTTGACACTTATTAGACACAGTTGACACCTGTTAGACACAGTAGACCCCTGTTAGACACAGTTGACACCTGTTAGACACAGTTGACACCTGTTAGACACACTTGACACCTGTTAGACACAGCTGACACCTGTTAGACACGTGTGACACCTGTTAGACACAGTTGACACCTGTTAGACACAGTTGACACTTGTTAGACACAGTTGACACTTGTTAGACACAGTTGACACCTGTTAGACACAGTTGACACCTGTTAGACACAGTTGACACCTGTTAGACACGTGTGACATCTGTTAGACACACTTGACACCTGTTAGACACAGCTGACTGAGTGGTTTTTGCAGGTGGGGTTGGCTCGGATTCAACTGCGGTTCGACCTTCGGCATCAGTGGAGATAAATGGAAACTGGCTGCCAGGTGAGTAGCCAGTTACATTATTATCTACTAATTAAAAGAGTTTTAGAAAATTTATTACGCAATATAATTTTTTTCATACTTTCAGATCCGCAGTGTCAACCATCATAGCCTCAATGGGAGGCGGAATGGTCGGCATGATGTTCAGCTATCTGACTAGGGGCAGGAAGTTTCACATCAGCCTCATCACTAATAGCATTTTGGCTAGTCTAGTTTCCATTACCGGTGAGTACCTTCACTTTGAGCACAGTGAAGATCTACAGACTGAATTCAAAATTACAACAGCTATAACTAACATCGATCTTATACACCAATCTACTAACTTACTACACCAATCTACCAACTTACTACACCAATCTACCAACTTACTACACCAATCTACCAACTTACTACACCAATCTACCAACTTACTACACCAATCTACCAACTTACTACACCAATCTACCAACTTACTACACAAATCTACCAACATACCACACCATAATCTACCAACATACCATACCAATCTACCAACATACTACACCAATCTACCAACATACTACACCAATCTACCATTCTACACCCGAAATGTCGGCATTTCGCCATCGTAGCCATGTGCGCCCTCGCCGAACCTTGGCAAGGATTCGTGATCGGCGTCCTTGGAGCTCTGCTGGCCTGCCTGACAGAAAATATCGTTGCTAGGCTGCAGATCGACGATCCAGTTGGTGCGTGCGTTGAGGTTATTTTTAACCACTAATTTTCATTTCATTTGGTGACGTAAAAACACTGTACCATTTGTAAATCTTGTAGACACTTCTACAGAACCATTTACCGACTCATCTACAGAACTATTTGCAGACACATCTACAAAGCTATTTACAATCATAATTACAGAACTATTTACAGACACATCTACAGAACCATTTACAGACACATCTATATAACCATTTACAGAGACGTCTATAGAACCATTTACAGACACATCTACAGAACCATTTACAGACACATCTATAGAACCATTTACAGAGACGTCTATAGAACCATTTACAGACACATCTATAGAACTATTTACAGCGACATCTATAGAACCATTTACAGAGACGTCTACAGAACCATTTACAGACAAATCTACAGAACCATTTACAGACACATCTATAGAATCATTTACAGACACATCTACAGAACCATTTACAGACTCATCTACAGAACCATTTACAGACTCATCTACAGAACCATTTACAGACTCATCTACAGAAACATTTACAGACACATCTATAGAATCATTTACAGACAAATCTACAGAACCATTTACAGACTCATCTATAGAATCATTTACAGACTCATCTACAGAGGCAAGTAAAGACACTATAATCTTATGTACCGATGAATCTACAGACCTATTTTACAGAAAAAAATGCACCATAAAAGCGATTTTCCACCTCACCGCAGGCGTGATTGCTGTGCATTTCACCGCAGCAATATGGGGCCTGCTGGCGCCGGGTCTGATGGCTCTGCCAGACAGAGACTGGAATGTACTCGGCGTGCCAACCAATCACAGCGGACTGTTCTATGTGAGCCGTTGGTTGGTCAGCTGCTTTTATTAATTTTTAATTCGAATTCTGAGAACTGGGCTTACATGGTTTAAATCTGCATTCTCTTTGTCGTCCTCTGTCACTCTCCTTTTTACCCCTCACTCTCCCTACCAATCTCTCCTCTTAACTTCTCTCTCTCCCTCTCTCCCTCTCTCTCCCTCTCTCTCCTCCTCTTAACTTCTCTCTCTCCCTCTCACCCTCTCTCTCCCAATCTTTCCTCCTCTTGACTTCTCTCTCTCCCTCTCACCCTGCCTCTCCCTCTTGCCCTTTAACCTATCTCTCCTCTCTCCCCTTCTCTCCCTTACTGTATGTTAACTGGTCCCCTTTTCATGCAACCTAAACCCATCCTTTTTATTGTATTTCTGCTAATAATGATTTTATTTCTATCTGAAGCGGCTAATTTAAATTCCAGAACACTTCTTCTATTTGATTTTTTAACCTTGATTCAAACTAATTCATATTTTGCATAGAGTGCTTTTGAAGAATATGAATTGATAATAGTCTGTCCGTCACCAGGGAATCGTTTCACCATACCCTGAATGCTAAGATATCTTACCCTTAGAGTTATTTCACTTTGTGAACTTTATAGAACAAAATAACAACTTCAAAGTTGCGTTTTAAAGAGAATGTAGCAGTTTTCTAAGAAAGAGATTTCCGGCTTTGAACTGGTAACTTCGTCGTTTTCTTTGGAAGACTGGCTGTTTATCTTAGGACTTTCAAGCTTTTTTCACAGACTGTCTGAAGGTGACTGTGGACTTTCTTATGGATGGATGAATTCAAGTGAAAAAATATTATGACTCTTACACCAACATGTAGATCTATCAAAGAGGTCAAGATTGAACTTTATAACTTTAGAAATATTGGTGTAATGACCGCTAATGTTGGTGTAATGGATGTTAATGTTGGTGTAATGGATGTTAATGTTGGTGTAATGACCGCTAATGTTGGTGTAATGGATGTTAATGTTGGTGTAATGGATGTTAATGTTGGTGTAATGGACGCTAATGTTGGTGTAATGGACGCTAATGTTGGTGTAATGGATGCTAATGTTGGTGTAATGGATGCTAATCTTGGTGAAATGGATGCTAATGTTGGTGTAATGGATGCTAATGTTGGTGTAATGGATGCTAATCTTGGTGTCATGGATGCTAATCTTGGTGAAATGGATGCTAATGTTGGTGTAATGGATGCTAATAATGTTGGTGTAATGGATGCTAATGTTGGCGTAATAGACGCTAATGTTGGTGCAATGACCGCTAATGTTGGTGCAATGACCGCTAATGTTGGTGTGATGTACGGTAATGTTGGCGTAATAGACGCTACTGTTGGTGTAATGGATGCTAATCTTGGTGTAATGGATGCTAATGTTGGCGTAATAGACGCTAATGTTGGTGTAATGGAGGCTAATGTTGGTGCAATGGATGCTAATGTTGGTGTAATGGAGGCTAATATTGTTTTGATGGATTATATAATTGATAAAAATCGGTTGAATTTGTTTATCTGGCTCAAAACTAGTGTTATTTACCAAAAACAACAACAGCCTGCATTACTTGCACCTTTCATCAGGGAGGCGGATTCCGTCTGCTCGGCATTCAGTTGGCCGCAGTCGCTGCAATTGTGGCCTGGTCGGCGGTCACATCGCTTGTCCTGCTGAAGCTGATCGACCTCACCATCGGATTGCGCGTCTCGCGAGAGCACGAAGAGTTGGGCGCCGATCTAGTTGAGCACGATATTGGGGAGAGTCTGTTTGACAAGAGGACTCAGTCTTTGGTACTGCCAGCCGCCGGTGACAACCGTAGAAGGCCTTATTTGCACAGGCAGTCTACAATTAGAAGGTTCCACCATCATCCGAGGCGCAATCAGCCTAGGAGACATCGGTTGCCATCCAGTTCGAGATCGACAGGTGAATCGAGCGACAGTAGCCGATACAACTGCTGCTTCTGGTGTTGCAGCAAGCTGCTTGATAATAAAAATTCGCCAGTAATAAACGGAGGACGCAGCAGTTGTTGCTCAGAGTTGAGCACGGGTCTAAACGAGACTGCAACAGTGGCCGAAATGACGCATTATACCAATGCAGAGTTTCCTGCAAACCTCAGTGATATCAGATTTGACTGCAGTAGCGTTTGACTGTGTGTAGCATTGCATTGTTTGGATTTTTGCGTTGACATTTCTAATTTTCACGATTATGCTTGAAAATTTTACACGTTTAAATATACTTAGCTTTAGTTTTATCACTCATGGTGTGTATTTAATATGTAGCTTGCAATATTCAGCCCGATGCTCACTCAGAACTGAAAGATCTTGACATCAATCAAAGCCTACACACATTTTTAAATAAAACTGAATGCACAACTATATTTTTAGTAGCTGCCCAATAAAATATATTTTTTATTATTTTATTTTGAGTTCACACTAGATAGTTTAATATTTAGGCTTAATCATTTTGGCGTCATTTGCTACTAATGATAGTAGTCTGTTTACAACTGATGTCTTTTTAACTCAGCGAGAATCGCCCGCCAATATCATAAACCCGAAATATCATGACTACGAAAGTTCTAGCAATGTCCAACACTATTTTGGTTTTTGGAGTTATAATATTTCGGTTTTGTGATGTTTCGGGTTTGTGATTTTTCGGGTTTATGATGGCGACCCAGTACATGTATAATAATGAGGGAAGTCAGTCCTGTCGACTTGTACCCAAGGCTTGAAAGTAAACTTCAAAATAAACTTCAAACTGCAGTCGGAAAGTGGATACATGCACTAGACTTCTAATTCACAATCCCAGAGATATCAAAGTTTACCTTGAATTTTGACAAAAAATGTCTGACGAGAAACACACCGCAGTCCATGAGGAAGCCATTCTTCTACCTGCTCGAGCTTGGCTGTTGAGCACATCTGCTCACGCTTTGAGCAGACTCTTTGGTCAGCGACGAATCTACGACGAAAGGCTTCTGGCTTTCGCCTCATTCATGACGATCTTTGTCATCCAGGTGCAAGTCTTTGTGAACAAGTCTTTTACTTATTAAAAGAAATTATTTTACTTATTATCAGTAGAACAAATACAGTCAATAAAATTATGAACTACACCGACCAAAATTTATAGTTAGAGCCAACTAGCACTTCAACACAAGCGGTCATCGATCTACAGCACTTACATCGCATCAAACAGCAAATAAACAAGTTTGAACCTTTATGAAGCTTTGTGTGCAAGGTGTGAAACGGTGAAACACAACGAACGAGGATTCATTAGAAATTAAATTTTCTTTGAGGGATGTATAGCTATGTATACTTCTAAAACAAAGTCAAGACTTAGACTTTTAATATTTTTACAAATAAAACAGTCTTACGAGAAAACAAGTCCGGGTTAAACTCGAAATATTAAAGTCCAAAATAGTTACGCCTTTGAAGCATCAAAATGGTTGCTTGATTACTGCAGCTCGATGCGAAGCGCGCCGCGTAGAAAGTTGAACATTGGAATGTAAGAGTGCCGGTGCATATCGTGTTCCATACCTGTGGGAGACAGAAAAATGAATAAACAATTATACAATATGACTAGATTCGAATTCAGTTTCAAAGCGTAGAGTCCAACGGTAAAAAAAGGTTGCGCATACCTTTCTTGATTCGGCCGACGGATTCAATTTTGTTGGATGCATCGCTAGCAGGTTTTTCACCAGCAGGCAAGTTCTGCTGCAGCTGGGGCACAAAAAAGACCCTCATGAAATGGTTGGTCAGCTGGTCGACGGCAGCGTTCGGCATCGGCCGACCACTGGCCCCACCAATGGCCACTGCAGACAAGTAGACGAGAGCGACAATCATGATCCGGTGATGCATATTGCTGCAAAACAAATTCTTAAGTCAGAGTTGAGCTGTAAGTTTGCGGCGACACAACTTTGCAGCGACACAACTTTGCAGTGGTTGTCGAAAGTTACCTGGGTTCTGTAGCGTCCTTGCCTGAATAGAAAAATTCATGGGTCGCCGCCCCGAGATTGGCCTGCGACATCGGTCTAGTGTTGGGTGACTTCTTTGCTTGAAATCGACGCAGGTGTCTAATTAGCAATTAAAAATTAAATGCCAATTATAATAATTGGAAAACTACTGTCGTCTTGGCTCTTTCCGAAAATTTAGTTTCTTTAACTTGTCTGACCGGCAAGACTTTAATTGCTTTAGCATTTATCTCGGCGATAGATTTTTGGCAGCTGGCAAATTATGCTTTTCTTGTGAGGCATCGAAGGTATGGACAAACAGAGATAGCTGCCGAAGAAAGCGTAGACTCGGCGCGCGCATGACTGCTGTGTACTGCCTTCAAGATCGGGGCGAGCGTGACGCTGTGAGGCTGCATTCTAAAGACTCTGACAGCGTATTTTGTTGTTGCTGTCGTGCCGGTAAAAAGATTGACAACTAATAGGAGGAACTGAAACCAAAGCCAGGCTCTGAACCAAACTGACTGGAGTTAATAACTTGCTGAAAAACATTGACTGCGTCTGTCTAGAATGGTGCCATCATCAGCCGCAACAGCGCCTTCGTGAGTGTCTCTTAGCCCCACTGGAGCGGCGGTCTGTATGCCTTATTGGGATTCGGATTGGCCTTATAGCCGTCAATAAATCCAGCAACAACCTCCCGGTAAATTGGCCAGGTCACCTAGTACATGCAATATCTGGAAGAAATCTCTGTTTGCTCTCCGGACGTGCACCAAAAGTGCAGTATCCCAGGACACTCAGGTATTCACAACGATGAAGCGACGGATTCAGCCGCGGGCACTGACTCCACCCTCGGCCTGCCACAACCTAAAACCTTCGTAACATGAGCAGCTCAAAATCCGGCATCTACATGTACATGTACAACCTCTTCATCGACTGCTGAGCTTAAAGATATCTGTATCTTTAAGAACAAACCGGAGCCACCTAAAGTCAAATTCTATAGTGTTCTAAACTGTTTTAAGGTAAAGACTGCGACTGATTTGAGTGAGTGGGTGACTTACCGATTGACTGACTAAAATCGACAAAGCGTACAAACGACTTTTTTACAATGCAAACATAAAATTACCAATGTTTCACAATTGGTATCCGTGATTTTACTTACAATACTTCGTTTTTTGAAGACTTAGGAGATAGTTCGAAGAAAGTATGCAGATAAAGCAATAATACTGTCGAATATTTTCAAGGACGGATCTCTACGGTATCGATTAGATGAAATGAGCAATTATTTCACCTCTTGCTTGTCCAATTAAACTAAAGCGTAATTTCCTAATTATCACTTTATTTTATACTTCTTAGCGGTGATTAGTAGACTTTTCGTCGAGGCAGCCAGGGTGACACGAGTGCTCAATTAAGCTTACTGAGTTTCAATTCAACCCTGCCATTATAGGGTAGCTGTGTACGATAGAAATACAGGGGGGGGGTCTTTCTCGAAAGCAACTTACGATCGACCATAGACGTAAGTTGGGTAAGCTACATTTACGGGTTGCTCGAATGGCTCGCAAGTTAGCTATGCGTAAGATTGATAACTTGCGATAACTTAAGATTATACGAGCTAAGACATAAGTTCTATGGTAAGTTAGATCGTAAGAAAGAAATTTACGTGTAGCGTAAGTTTGCTCGTAAGACGCTTTCTCAAAACTCACTTAGACTTTGCGTGGCTTACGCTGTTCGTAAGTCGTATCTAAAACGAAAAGTTGCATGTCTATGGTTATAAATCTGCAAATATCTTTATTTAGTCTATCGTAAGTTGCTTTCGAGAAAGACCCACCTTCGATAAAGTTTAACTTGACTTGGCTTGACTAAAGCTTCACGTACTATGCGATTAGTGCTTAAGTGCGTCTTACGACTGATACCGAGCAGTCGTAGGGTGAGAATCAACCTTACGAAAGACCATAGACATACGAACGTTTCGAGAAACAGTCTTTTGCGCAAAGTTACGAACTCGTAAAGTTGCGATAAATCTTACGCATAGCTAACTTGCGAGCCCTTCGAGCAACCCGTAAGTGTAGCTTACCCAACTTACGTCTATGGTCGATCGTAAGTCGATCGTATCCAAGATGCCTCGCCCATTAGGCCACATCAGGCCGTATATTAGGCCATAGCAGAAGAAAGTTGCAAGCTGTCTTCGGAGGAACTGGTCAAGTGTTGTAGAGTCAATTGGGTTGCTCTCCGGTACCTGCACGATAAAGCAAAAGAATTTAGATTTCAGGACGCTAGACACGGTTGCCATGGAGTAAGGAAGGAGGCCCTTGTGACAGTGTCGTTACTTGTACTTATTTTTAGTTTCTATGTGATTTCTTATGTGTCGTAATTTTTGGTGATCAAATTAAATGTTGATTAAAGTCGTGTTCCCCATCTGTGTGCTTGTTCGCGGTCTAGGCGTAAGAGTTTGGAGGATCGTACAGGACCTTTATCGTCGGATTAATTTTTTCTAAGATTTATTTAGTCTTCAATTTACTTGGACCAGCTCTTGACATTGACATATTCTCTATGGAACCCTACCGCTATTAGAATTCATAACTTAACTTTATAACTTTGCCATTCGAGCTAACAAATATAAGCTAACATTACAAATAACGTCGTGTGATGCGAATGGCATGACAACCAATCTGCCAATTGTTAGTGGCCGAGCAGGGCATGGACTAGCTTAGAACAAATATTTAATGATAATCAATAAATTGCTAATTTCAAAAAAAAACATTAAGGGTTGTTTCCTACTACTAATACTAGACAGCATAGAGTGAGGACGCTGACAAAAGCAGGCACTCTTAACAAACGCTCTGCATTGTACGATTAGTTATAACTTAATGCCATTTACATTACTGCTTAGCGACTACCATTTCTAATAATGCATTCATTGACCAAACAAATTACGTTAAATTGAATGCATAAATTTATTATCCATGTCTATTGATTGAATTACTACAGTATACTATTAAGTTGTGAGCTAGCTACCGTGCATCGGCAAACAGAAATACATGTAAGCAGGACCAAAATTTGCCACACTCGTTGGTCTGATGCAAACATTGCAAGTAGCTCGAAATTCGATACTTAGTATACTTCAGCATGTTCGCGTACGATACTTATATATGTCATACATGCGGTTAAAGACCATACTGTATTTAATTTGCAGTAGCCATATGAATGTAAAATTTGCAGTACACGCAGATATTGATCAGCTAGCATGCAGCAGTTAACTCAGCATCTAATATAAATGAATTACACACAGGCACACATACAGCAATTTCGGAAATGTTGGTAATGGAAAATCAATTTACAGTGCACACACATCTTAATTGTATTCCATTTTTGCGTTTTAGGGGTTAACATGATGCTATCTGAGCGCGTCAATCAATCTATATTTGTCCTTAAAACACAAAGTAACCATATATTCACCTCAGGGATACGTTTGACAATGTAAATATAATATACCTCAAAGGTCAGATAGGGAACCCAGCGCATGGCTGCGGCACAGAGAAGAAGAGAAGAGACAACGGAGCAGAAGATGGAGAGAAGAGGAGAGAAAAGAGAAGAGAGAGAAGAGAGCTGAGAAGAGATACAAACCTTGAGCGGGCCAGATTGCCGGATAGAGATGCTTTGCGAGTTTGTAAACAATATATACTGTAGTATAGAGAAAATAGAATTCTTAGTAAATAAGTTGTCGTATTGATCGACAAAATAGTCAAGACTATAGCGATGGCATGCATGTAATTCACTGATTTTGTTAGACTTGCTCGACCACCAAAGTGGCATTCGTATTGCCGCGCGTCCCCCTTCCGGCCGCATCGTTCTTGTCCTCTTCGTCGTCGCCTGTCCGAGGCGCCACGGCTCCGGTCCCGACGGAACAGCAGCCGAGCAGGCAGTCATGCAGCAGCTCGAGCACCTCCAGCACAGTCAGCAGAGAGCAGCCCATGTAGAGGCCCAGAATGCCGCCAGCATCCGACACGAGGTTAGCCAACTCGTAGCTGCGCTGGATTGTGACTGTCGGTCCAAAGGATTTTCCGGCTTTGACCTTGATTCGCATCAGCTGGTCCTGCATATAGTTGCTGCCCATTAGACTGCGTTCCGTGGTCATGTTGTCTAGCATCTCCATAAGGATAGACGCCAAGTCAACGTATCCGGGATGCGTTTCTTTAGGTTTACGACCTTTTCTGACTATCCTTAAAAGGTTCCTTAGTAACGTGACTTGATTAGACGAGTAAAACCTGGGCCAGGTGCTAGACGAATGCGTGAGGGTGTAGCTAAATGTTTCGCAAGGACGTCGATTTTTGCAGTATCTTTGAATTTTCTTTTGGTCAAGCGATCCGTAAAAGTGGTCATTTCTGTTCAATAGAGCATTATATTTCTGATAGTTACTTTTGAATAGTGGTCCATTAGTGTTCAAGCATCCGAGGGCGCTTTCGAATCTTTTGCTCCTCGGAAGCAGGTGGTTCACGCAGCCGCTTTTCTTCATCAACAACTCGTTTATTCTCTCAGAGCGGCAAAGGTACTGGCTGTACTGGTAAGCCGTCTCGGACCCGTTGTACGGACTTACAATCCTCAGGGGCTTGGGATCAGAGAGGCACTGCATCCCCTTGGAAAGTGTCAGCTTCTCCATCTCCAGGTTAATTGTGTACTCTTTTCCAGAGCTCAGCTGCAGAACAGAGTCAGGACTCGGGTAGTGACCTCGTTTAGCAAAGTACAAGTTGACTCCACTCCAACCCTTCAAATTGATACCCCAGATAAGATCCCAGGTAAGAAAGTCGAAACCGGATTGCTTTTCCAAAGGCACCGGAGCGATATCAATCTTCTTGGAAAACTTGATGAAGGTACCATCCAAGAACAACATAATTTCCAGATAATTGTTCTCAATGCTCAGAGCTGCTCTCTGCTCATCTGTGGGCTCGAAGCGGACACAGTTAAGCTCGGACGGGCTGTAGAAGGTGCTGAAGTGAACCTTTTCTCGACCCATTCCATTGATTGCGTTTCGCAGAACAAGTTGATCGGCTCTGTGGCCTAAATTGTCACTGAGCAGCCGATAAGGCAGGGTCGCCATCAGAGATTGGGCAAATTTACGTGAAGCAAATGGGCGACTGGGTGTGTCAAAAAGTTTATTGGTTTTATTCACATAGCTGTTGATTTCTGACACTTGTTGTGAGTCCAGCAAGTAGGGATAACTTCCTGACACAATGTTCGTGCTGCAGATGACCAGGTCCGGGAACTCGAACTCCACCGAGTCCTCCTGTAGGGTAGTCGTCTGCGGCTTTTCATGGTACTTGTTCACAAAGACTTGCACCTGGATGACAAAGATCGTCATGAATGAGGCGAAAACCAGAAGCCAAATTAGTTTGATGTAGATTGGTCGCTGACCAGAGAGTCTGCTCAAACCGTGAGCAGATGTGCTCGACAGCCAAGCTTGAACAGGTAGCAGAATTGCTGCCTTGTGGACTGCGGTTGGTTTCTCGTCAGGCATGTTTGGGTGTCTGAATTCAGGGCGAATGCATGTATATATATGTACCGTTTCGAAAATAATGCAACTAAGAATAGCGACCTTAGTCCCGTAGCTAGGTACTCGCTTTTCTGACCGCAGTTTAAGTCACCGATATCCAAAGAGCGCAGTATGATGAGTCTGTCAATCCAGAATTGAAAAATTACCGACTTCCCAAATTTCAGGTGTGAATGGAACCTAAATATTCTGGCTGGGCATCTAGAGTGTCAGCAGTTGGCTGGTGTGGCTCTCAAAGTCAATTTGTTCAGCAAGTCAGTGCAATGGCATCATTTGTCCGGCAAATTCTATAACAATTCGGTAACGAAATATTCATATTCATATTCATATTCATATTCATACGACATATTCATATTCAGCTGAAAACAGTAGTATGTGGTGCGCATATTTATTGTTGCTTTGCTAACTAGCAGTAATAGCCCCTTCCTTGCGGCGGCAACGGATGATGACACTTTTGTCGTCTAGCAATGCCTAACGATTCCTAACAATTTGAAGTTTCGAAGTTTTTTATTTCAGATTGGTGCGAAAACGCGGGAATCGTGTTGTCTGACGTGGTACTGATGCTTGGGACTGGAGGAATCTAGCACGCTGACGAGTGCGTCAATGGCTGAAACACGAGTGCGCGTAGCGCACGAGGGTTTTTACCATAGACGGACAAGTCAAAGTGCTTGATTCCCGTTCTTATTTGATCCAACATGTGTGGCTAAAGTAGACAAGGGTGGAGCTGGGGGTGTGGAGTTAGACTTGAACCATAGACAAAATATGCGCGAGCTAGTCTGAACATTCTTGCACGATGGAAAGAAGATTATGCTTGTAGTCTATGGCTGTTATGCTAAATATAGAAACATTGCGCGTTACATTCTTGCACGATAGACATTTCTGCACGGAGTGCACATGTAAATTCAAGGTGCTTTTACCATAGAAACTTGCATTTCTGCACGCATATGGCGACTTCCAAAGCATTCTTGCACGCTGGATCAAATAAGAATGTCTATGGTCCAAAGGGATGAGTTGGTTAGATAGAGGGGAAGTATGAGCACTCTAGAGTATGAACATTGCTATGCTTTTTTGGTGAAAATAACACGCGCGTGGGATACGTGTTAATGTCATTTTGGACATTAACACGCAACAGCAATTTAAACAATAACAAAGAAAAAAATTTATTTTTTTATGTTAGAAAAACATCAAAAACTGTTCAACAAAGAAATCGTATGTTAATCAGTTAATTAATGACATTAATGACATTAGTTTCGGCCTGATCCACAGCCAGAGATGCCCTATACAACTGCGATCCCGTCGCCTCGATAAGTAGCGCTTAACAGTCCGCTCACACTTTCGCCCAGTGATGAGCATGATTTCCTGGATAGTCTGGCCACAGGTATCCAGGTGGCACGCTCTAGTTACTCTGCAGTTTAGGAAAATTTGGCAACTGATTTGTCTAGATTCAAATGTTTTCACAGAGACACATGAATATGGTGGGAAAAAGTACAGGTCAAACTACCTACCATATGCAGCGGTCGGTGTACACCTTAGTAAGGCCTGCTTTCTCACTGACGTTCTTCATAAACTCAAGAAGAAAGCGAAAGTCTCTTGCAGCTTTTCTCGGAGAATCTATAGCGGTTCGCTGCATCTCGACGGTCTAATGACCTTGGGCATGATCCAATGACGTGCAAATCAAGTCGAACTCGCCGGATGTTACTCCTGAAATCTCCCCATTCGGCATAGCTCCGTAGTTAAATAGAGGAGGCAGAACTTCTGCCACTGTAGTTGGCTCTGCGTCAGCCATGGCGATTTTGTTTGCGTAACTGAAAGATGCAAGAAATCAAATCTGCTGTCTTTCTACTCAGCTCTCTTAAACCTTCTGTCTCCCTCTTTATAGGATCAAAAAACTACAGTGCATATTAATGTCGATGTGGGCCATAGACTAAAATTTATTTATATTTCATTTTAGAAAGTGGGGGCTTCGCCCCCACACCCCCATTCTCACTCTCCCCCCTCCTCGACTTCTTCCGGCGCCAACTAATGCCATAGACGAAAGCGCATAGCAATGTTTCTACTGCACTATTTTTGAGTGTTAATGGATAAATAATCAGCGGTCCCAGTCCTACCGGCGCTCGCCAGACAATCGTTGTCACGCACTGGGACCGCTGATTCTTTGCATTGTTTTTCTGTTTGACGATCCTACAGACAATGCATTGTGTCATGCTGTACGCTCATTATTCCACGCTTAGGAATCATTATTTTAGGCTTCTAAAAATACATTCATGAGACAATGTGTTTGTGTATATTGTTTTGTCATAGACAATGATAAATTTTAGTCACTCGTGGCTTCGCCACTCGTGAAATTGTCTGTGTATGAACTCACTACACAAATTTATTCCCGACGTGTGTGCCCAGGTGCTGGAGGACCACCTTGGTCCAGCTTGGTGGCCCTGATGTTGATGTGGAGGTCGACAAGTCCTACTTCATGCACTGTAAGTTTTATCAGGGTGCCTTCCAACCTGGTCAGTGGGTGCTCGGCATGGCGGAGCGTGGTTCAACAAAGTGCATGATGGTCGTTGTTCCGGACTGGAAGTGCAAAAAACAAAGTTGTTAATTTTACTGTTTTAATAGCTTGGGGATGTCAAAAAATGCTAAAATAAGCTTCTCAGGTGGAGAAAGTGGGAAAAACATTGAAAAAATAGTTTAACAAACGATTCGAGAAGAATGCCAGGAATAGAACTTTCTTTTGGCATCTCAGCATTCCTTTTTGAACCTTAGCAGCCTGGACAGGCTTGCAATGACATTATTTAGCTCAGCAATATGAACTTTATGAAGCTATAAACAGTCCAGAGTTGGTACTAAAGACTGTGCATCAGTTCCAGGGGTGATGGGAGCCGTCCATTGCGCTTTAGACCACTTGAAGAAAAGGTGCGAGACCAGACAGGCAAGTCCGAGGGTCCTTACTGCAATGCGAGATCTTTGCTTGAAAAGAATTTCGCCGAGAAACTAGGCCTTTTAAAATACTACAGGCCTATTTAAAACACTTTACAGCTCGGAAGTGGAAACAGTGAGCAGATTCAATATAGAGTACCCCTCTCATTCAATATAGAGAGTATCAGCCCTGTTGCTAGTCTTAGGACTATCGGAAGGAGGGACCTTGGTCGGACAGTGTCCGCTGAGGACTTAAGATGAAGGCCTACTTCAAGGTATTTTAAACAGGATATCAATTCGTCCTCGGCGAGGCTGTAGATGTCTTTGTTGGTTATTGAATGAAAGCAAGGCGGTGGTTCATTTAGTAGTTTATCAACGGAAATCAGATCGAAGAGAAAACAAGGGGAGAGTGATTCGTGTCACTGCCGTCGCCGTATATTTATAGATTTGTAACTGTCTTCCGGAAATTTCTAGAAAGATTGAGCGCATCTTAACAAAGCGATTAAACACTTAATTATATACGTTACGCAAATACGAGTAGAATATTAACAGTTAAGTAATAAATAATTATTTACTATTTATATGCGTATGTTATAGATAAGATGCTAACTTGAATAAGTTTCTGGAAATATAAATCTTTTTGACTTTAGAAATCTAACGAAATTTCGAGAAAGTTATTAAAGTACGCTACAAGGCTTTTAAGACGACTCGTCGACTACTCGAAGCCGGTGTCCATTTTAAACTTGACAAACCTCATGATTGACGATAGCTTTTGTCATACGCTGGTATATTTATCTCAACTTCAGAGACAAGGTCTTAGCCGATTTTATTACCCTTAACATCCTCTCTGATTGCGAGCCCAGCGCCTCTAATCTGCGTCGGCGCTTCCACGTCAGCCTGACGTCCACTGGAAACCCCAACCAGTTTTGATGGATGGATTGCTCAAAGACAGCCTCCCTGCTTCAAAGGACTGCAACCCGACCATGGACTTCTTATAAAGAAGCTCCAGCTCCCTTGTCGTGCTCCCTTGTTTCTAACACGGCTGCTACTCTGTCAAATAAGATGGGCGGATTTATACTATAACTGCTGCCAATTCCGAGTTTTAGGTAACTTAACGAATGCTAGAAAAGTATATTTGGAAGGATACTCGGGTGGTTATAGTTTCTTCGCGAGGTAAAATTCGCAAATTTACCCACAACATCTTTGGCTTTTCTTAGGAGTTCAGCAGGATTGGGGCCTAAAGATCTAAAGCGCAATAGGCGACTACCAACCCCCTGGAACTGATGCACAGTCTTTAGTACCAACTCTGGACTGTTTATAGCTTCATAAAGTTCATATTGCTAAGCTAAATAATGTCATTGCAGGCCTGTCCAGGCTGCCAAGGTTAAAAAAGGAATGCTGAGATGCCAAAGGAAAGTCCTATTCCATCATCTTTTGCCGCCGCAAGGGGGGGGGCTATTACTGCTAGTTAACAAATCAATAATACGCTCGTAAATATGCGCACTACATACTACTGCTTTCAGTTGAATATGACTATGTGCATGTAGTATGAATATTACGGAATGGTTATACTAGTAGAATTTGCCGGACAAATGCTGCCATTGTACTGAATCACAGACCAAGTTGACTTGAAGAGCCACATCAGCCAATGGCTGACATTCTAGCTAAATTCCCAGTCAGAACATTTACGTTACATACACATGTAAATGTAGGGAAGTCCGCATTTTCAATTCTGGATTGACAGATTCATCATACTGCGCTCTTGAGATATCGGTGACGACTGCGGTCAGAAAAGAGAGAACCTACGGGACTAAGGTCGGTATTCCTTGTTGAGTTAATACAGTCTTATACATGCGGCTTTGAATCTTGACCCAAAAAGATGACAGAGAAACCAACCGCAGTCCACAAGGCAGCAATTCTGCTACCTTTTCAAGCTTGGCTGTCGAGCACATCTGCTCACGGTTTGAGCAGACTCTCTGGTCAGCGACCAATCTACATCAAACTAATTTGGCTTCTGGTTTTCGCCTCATTCATGACGATCTTTGTCATCCAGGTGCAAGTCTTTGTGAACAAGTACCATGAAAAGCCGCAGACGACCACTCTGCAGGAGGACTCGGTGGAGTTCGAGTTCCCGGACCTGGTCATCTGCAGCACGAACATTGTGTCAGGAAGTTATCCCTACATGCAGGACTCACAACAAGTGTCAGAAATCAACAGCTATGTGAACAAAACCAATGAACTCTTTGGCATACCATCTCATCAACATGCTTCTCGTAAATTTGCCCAATCTCTGATGGCAACCTTGCCATATCGGCTGCTCAGTGACAGATTGGGTCACAGAGCCGATCAGCTTGTTATGCGAACCGCAATCAATGGAATGGGTCGAGAAAAGGTTCACTTCAGCACCTTCTACAGCCCGTCCGAGCTTAACTGTGTCCGCTTCGAGCCCACAGATGAGCAGAGAGCAGCTCTGAGCATTGAGAACAATTATCTGGAAATAATGTTGTTTGTAGATGGTACCTTCATCAAGTTTTCCAAGACGATTGATATCGCTCCGGTGCCTTTGGAAAAGCAATCCGGTTTCGACTTTCTTACCTGGGATCTTATCTGGGGTATCAATTTGAAGGGTTGGAGTGGAGTCAACTTGTACTTTGCTAAACGAGGTCACTACCCGAGTCCTGACTCAGTTCTGCAGCTGAGCTCTGGAAAAGAGTACACAATTAACCTGGAGATGGAGAAGCTGACACTGTCCAAGGGGATGCAGTGCCTCTCTGATCTCGAGCCCATGAGGATTGTTAGTCCGTACAACGGGTCCGAGACGGCTTACCAGTACAGCCAGTACCTTTGCCGCTCTGAGAGAATAAACGAGTTGTTGATGAAGCATAGCGGCTGCGTGAACCACCTGCTGCCGAGAAGCAAAAGATTTGAAAGCGCCCTCGGATGCTTGAACACTAATGGACCACTATTCAAAAGTAACTATCAGAGAAATAAAACATTTCTGAATGAAAATGACTATTTTTACGAATCGCTTGATCAGAGGAAAATTCAAAGATACTGCAAAAACAGACGTCCTTGCGAAACATGGAGCTACACCTTCACGTATTCATCTGGTACCTGGCCTAGAATTTTTTCCTCTAATCAGGTCGCATCATTATGGAGCATCCTAATGACAGTCAATAGAGGTCGTTTATCTAACGAAACGCATCCCGGATATGTTGAATTGGAGTCTATCATTACGGAGATTCTTGATAACAGGACTTCAGAACGCAGTCTGATCGCCAGCAACTATATGCAGGACCAGCTGATGCAAATCAAGGTCAAAGCCGGAAAATCCTTGGGGCCGACAGTCACAATCGAGCGCAGCTACGAGTTGGCTAACCTCGTGTCGGATGCTGGCGGCATTCTGGGCCTCTACATGGGCTGCTCTCTGCTGACTGTGCTGGAGGTGCTCGAGCTGCTGCACGACTGCCTGCTCGGCTGCTGTTCCGTCGGGACCGGAGCCGTGGCGCCTCGGACAGGCGACGACGAAGAGGACAAGAACGATCCGGCCAGAAGTGGAACGCGCGGCAATACGAATTCCGGCTGCAAAGCTGAAACCTTCGACGCCACTTTGGTGGTCGAGCAAGTCTAACAATATCAGTGAATTAAATGCATGCCATCGCTAGTACGAAGTTCTTGATTATACGAGGGGTGTCCGGAAAATAGTGTTACTTTTGCTTGGAGGTTTGGTGTTGTTTGAAAGTGGCAAGTTTCTTCTCAAAAATGACTTAAGCTGCGATCGATTTGGATTTATATTTTAAGAGATAAGTGCACTTAAGTAGAGGGAGATTGGTGATAGACTTACAGAAGCTCAAATACAAGCGTATCTGCTGAAATTAGCCTTCTGCTCAATGGCAATCGATATTTTTTTAATGTATGAGTTGTTTTATGGTCAAATGTGGCACAGTGAAAAGCTTTCTCAAAAGAATGCGGCTGAACCAGTTGTGTAGAAAAATCTTCACTGTGCTCAAATTTTGATCCATCAATCGGCAAATGGACGTGCATTCAGACTGGGAAGCGACATGCCATATTTACACTTTGGAGCTCCGGGTGCAAAGCAGCTGATATTCATGGCAACTCTGAACTGCGCATGGAGACCATTCCGTCGGCACGATGACAGTGAACAGTGGGTGAACGAGATCAGGGGTGGAAGAACTGACATGAACTGGAACTGAACCGACTGAAGGTCAGGACGACCGAGATCCATGCCAGCGGCGGCCTCGTTCTCGGATCCATTCTCGACTTGATTGATGAAGACTGCCACCAAAGCATCCGCGAAATAGACGATAGACCAGATTGCTCGAAGTCCACAGTTTAGAAGTGTCTGCAGAAGATGATTCATGTCAAGCTGAGTGCCCGTTGGGTTCCCTGATGGCTCACTGAGGACATGAAGCTGGATCGTCAGTACAGAAGGCTTGTGTCTAGATTTTGTAAGTCTATGACCAATCTCCCTCTACTTAAGTGCACATATCTCTTAAAATATCAATCCAAATCTATTGCAGCTTACATGTAAATCATTTTAAACAAGAAACTTGCCGCTTTCAAACGACACCAAACTTGTGTCAATGCAACTTACCAACCGTCTGCTCCAAGTAAAAGTAACACTATTTTCCGGACACCCCTCGTAATATGACAGTTTTATTACAAAGAATTCTACTTTCTCGATTCTACCTGCAAACTCAACTGAGCTAAACTCAAACGCACAGGCATGCGACACTGGCCCTGATAGGGCGCACGAATCGCACGGCAGGCCTCAGGAAAATTTCCGAACAGATTTTCGATTCCTCTATAGAGCAGGGGTCGGGAAACCCCGGCCCGTAGGCCACGGCTCGCAAAGCCTTTCTATCACTCGGGTTTTTGAAACTTCACAATAGCAATCTGGCCCTGAGATATCTGAGATTAGATTTTCTTTTCTCATTTCCCTTCTCTCTAATCTTCTCTCTCTTCTCTTTTCTTTCCTCTCCTCTGGTCCGCAGTCAAGCGCTATAGGTGTAGGTTCTCTATCTGACCCTGGACCATGGATGAATGAATAGAATGGATTGCTATTCTGGCTCTGGCTATTTTCGTTTTTGACTCTTTTGCATCCGGTTCCCCCCCGTGCCTTTTCATTGGTTGATGATTGCCATAGACAATTTTCGGCCTTCGCCCCTTTCTTTCGATGCACAAGCGCAAAGAACTGATTTTATTGTAGACGAATCGACTCTCGAATCGTGCTTGTAGGTCTTCCCCCTTTATTTCAAAACACGAGCGAAAGCGCTTGTGCATCGAAAGAAAGGGGCGAAGGCCGAAAATTGTCTATGGCAATCATCACCCAATGAAAAGGCACGGGGGGGGAACCGGATGCAAAAGAGTCAAAAACGAAAATAGCCAGAGCCAGAATAGCAATCCATTCTATTCATTCATCCATGCCCTGGAGGTAGTTTGCCGATGTCTGCTGTAGAGCATGCTAAATCCGCTAACTGCACGTATATACGTTCTACTTACTAAATGCTATACTATATACTGTATACCAAATATTTACGTTCCCTACGGCCCCCAGATCATTTCTAACAAAATCGAATGTAGCGTCCTTCAAATTTAGTTGCCCATGACAGTCGATTCAGAAATGATACTGAGATAAATACATTGGCTTGATTTTTCCCACAATATACGATCGAGCTACTATTTGCATTGGCGAATATATCCCTGTGTGGAATACATGGTAAGTTTTCTGGGTTTTTTGCAGAACAAATAGTGATCATTAGTGCTGACGCGGTTCTTTGCTTGATTGACGCGCTCAAATAGCTAAGATCCTGTTAACCTAACTAATGCAACGGCTGATTTGTATGTATTATTACATGTACATATATATGTTTATACTGTAAATTTAGTTTTCATTAGCAAAATTTTCTAAACTGCTTTGCGTGTGCCCGAGGTAATTAATTTACAGTATATTGGATGCAGAGTTGGTTGCTGGCTGATTGATATATAGTAGTGTACGACCTGTAAGCGTGAACATTGACGTCTATGCTAAGCTGGTAAACACAGGTAATTAATAGATGGATATTGACTCAAATTGGCGTGGCAAATTTTGGTCCTGCTCACTGCTGTTTGCTCTGCATGCATGGTTAAGCTCGCGAATTAAAGCCAGACGTAGAACGCATTACGCATTACATTTATTTTTTTTTGCTTTAATCATCAATGCATTTTTAGCTACTGCATGATTATGCTATAGAAGATGGTTTAGTCGCGTTAATGAAACTCAATTGACATTTATATTATACACAATATATGCATGTAACTTTACATGTAAAAAATTCTCTGTTTGCATGAATAACATTTTGAGTGATTGTGAAGTTATTATGGTTTGTGATAAAATGAAGAGGGGACTAATTGAATTTAAGATTGTGCGATTATGAGGTCTTGAGACGGGTTTTTGTGCTAGACTGTAGTAGGGGGTTTTCCATTTGATCATTTAGTTTTGAGCTCCCCCTAATTTATGAATTATGCGTAAAAGTAGTTGCTCAACTATAAATGTACTTGACGATGTCCATTTGTACGTTGTTGTACTCCTGGGAGAACTACATGTAATATATATAATTTAAGGTGCATTCGTCAACAAATGCCTATACACTGTAGCTATTGACACAAGGATCATAATTGAAACAACTGTCGAAAATTTTTTTGAAGAAACAAAGCTTTGTTTGTTGTGTTTGAATCTTTCGCTGGATAGATACATAAAGAGTCTGCCATAACAATTCAATCTAGAACTCTCTCCTATCATGCAATCTGTCGTCAAAATTTTGTCACCGAAGCATCTTCACTAGCACACGGCCGGCAGACGACCCTGCTAAAAATTTTGGTCTAAAAGTCATATTGAATTTTCCTTGAGATTTCTTTAATGTGTCTATTAGGCAAAAATAATAAAAAAGGCAACTTTGGTAGGATAATTCTTAAAGATGTCTACGAAAAATAAACTTTTAGACAACCTTTTCTTTGTCTTAGAAAAGTCAGTATAAACTTTACTTGTAAATAACACATACTTTTACTCGCAGTAGGCGCATCGCTATGCATGAGTAGGTGGCTATTCGAAAAGTCCACTGCAGGGCCATTTAACCATGCAGGACAGACACGACAAATTGTCCGGCACATGATTTGTATTCAACGGCCGGGATCTGGGGGAATGGCAGGATGCGATTTGACAGGACAGGACATATATGATCGGACTACTCGATCAGGTAGGACGGGAAACCTCGTTTCTTAGAAAGTTTTACATGTAGGAGGCCGGTTTTTCCGTCAAAATACACTGACGAATCAAAAGATTAATATTCTAGGTCCTGCCTCCTATCGAAATCATTAACAACTTTTGTGCCGAAAAATGAAAACTTCCTATCTCCGTAGTGTATTTTTTTAGGAAAACCCGCCTCCTAAAATTTTTAAAGAAAACGAGGTTTCTTCGTCCTTCGTCTTTCGGCATATGACAGGAAACAAAACAAAGTGCAAAATCGCATACAAGTAAAGTTTCAGGATGCGTTTTTAAACTTAAGTATGCTGGTATAGTATGTACCGGCCTATCTTACAAAGTATTAACGCTTGAGAATGAGGAATCTCATTGTTCGGCATAGTAATTTGAAGTTTAACGCATTTTAACAAAACCATTAGGGATTATTTTTTTGTTAAAGCAACTATAATAAAAATTCAATGTTTATTTTAATAATCTTATTGCGACAGTAGAACTGTCTTTAAATAATATTTTTTGTTGTAAATTTAGTGATTTTTTATAAAAATCTACTACCACTGTTTTTTAACTGCAGAAGAACTCCTAACAATTTTAGTAAGGTCGAATATATAATCTTATATACCGATAACTGAACTTCTTTTTTTGTGGAGTTTAGGAAACTGCATAGCTTAGCATTCAGCTCAAAATGATTTTGCTAGAAGTTAATAACCAATGCGTCGTTGAAACCTTGATCCCTAGAATCGAGTCAGTTAGACAGGACCCTAAGTGAGTAATCTTATTAATTAATTTATTTCATTCATACTTTCTCTCTTAGAATAAGTCAATGCTGCTTATTTTATTGGTATTTCTAGTTATGGCTTGTGTAACTAAGTGCTCTTTATTAAATCAAATATCATAAAGTTACTAGAGCTTATATTGGCCCCCAAATAATTATTCATTTAATGTAAAAAATCAAGTTTAAGATAATAACAAAAACAAACTATATAATATTTTTCATAAAAAAGACTTCTAGAAGACTTATAAAAGCCCTTTCTCACAAAATAGAGGCTTTTATATTGTTAAAACAAATAAAACAAGTACTTTCTATAGGACTATACTATTATTACTAGCATTAAACTAAAAACAAAGTCATTAATATGCAAACATAATAATATAATATACTTTTTTCAATTCTTAACAAATCTTTTGTAATAGATACATCATAAGCTTAAAAGAAAATTTTCATTGTTTCAAAGCTAACTTTTTGAATAGGTTAGCTTTGAACCTAGGTCCTAGTCAAAAAACAATTTTTAATGAGCTATTTCGGCAATCTTCAAGTTTTGTTCGTTAAATTATTTTTTCAATGATTTCTGAACTATCTTGCTCTGAGATGATTATTTTCAAGCTCTCCAGTGTACCCAGCCCTTTCCTAGTTGAGAAAGCAGCAATTTTGTTAATATTATATATCTAATGTACCATAAAGCTATTGGTAGACAAAGGAATGTTTATGGCCCATATTACGGTAACGTAATGATGACGTGGCTTTCACTGACGTGGCATTTTAATATTAATAGTAAATAATAGTAATTTAATAGTAATATCATAAGCAGTTAATAGACAAGCAGCTAATACACTATAAGACTAATACACTATGGCAGGATGACCAGCGGCACCCACTTTTATTGTACCAGTAGCATCCTATATTGGATCGCACATTACTATAATGTCTAAGCATTGAGTTCTATATGCTAAACTGTTGCTACTGAACTGGACTGCTACTACTGCCCTTGTTGTACCCCACTGTGTTACTATTTCTGTCTGTTTATACTCAGCATTACATGTTAGCTTTGCTTGTTTGCATCTTATATTTCTGGCTTTATGGTACCTTAAAGGTTAATATTAACAAAGCTGCTACTTTCTCAGCTAGGAAAGGGCTGGGTACACTACACTGGAGAGCTCGAAAATAATCATCTCAGAGCAAGATAGTTCAGAAATCATTTAAAAAATAATTTAACGAATGAAACTTGAAGATTGCCACTATTTCTTTGAGCTTGCATACATGCAGTTTTTGAAACGGTAAATTTTCATAAATTTTGTAGAACTTTAAATAGCTATAAAAGCATTTGCTAATATATTGCATATTACAGTATAAGGTAGAGGCAGAGAAAGTTTTTTGGAATGGGTTCATTTGAAAATTAGTTGCTAACACCAGTGAGGTAAGGTGGATTCCACGTTTGAATTGCTACTGGCGTTGAGTTTGCACAAATGGTTCCAGAAAATTGCACAGAAGAATCACAACAAATTACTTTCTCCTGTTTTACTCCGACAGCCAGGTCCTCAAGTTCTAGGGAAGGGTAGTTGCAATTGTTAACTGAAATTAACTGAGAGTTATATACCATAGTCAGGAAGGTGGCAAGTGCATGCGGGAATCAATTTATGGAAAAATCCTTGGTGCACGCCAATGTATGCCAATTTTTTAAAACCCTTAACATGACGTTTCTATTGCATGCCAAAAATCTTGAATACCAAAAATCATGTACACCGAAAATTGTGTATACCAAAATCCTGTATGCCAAAAGTGGTTATACCGTCTGTTTACCCTATAGTAAATTGTAAAAAATAAATTGTCAATAGACTATTTATTCTACGTTGACAATGTATTTGCATTCTTGATTTGAATATTAACCGTATTAGATACTATTTTTAAATAAATTTTATACTTACGTTAAACAAAGTTTATATAAAAAAAAGGAAATTCGCTACAAAGAACATAGTGAATATCAAAAACTTTTTCTTCACATTTCAAGAAACAAATAAACTAAAAGTCTACAAGAGTCACAAAATAAGAGCGTTTAAAAGTTATTGGATATTTTAATTTTAATGTAGGCTGTAGAGTGTAGGCCTAGCTGTAGGCTAGGCTGTAGCCTCAACTAGTTGGTTTAATCAATATTCAAATTCAATTGTTCACATTTAACTTGATATATTGTATATATATAGTGTATACATCTATATCTGACTTGTTGATATACTGTCAGTTTGTAATTGCATGCCAAGGTTACACGCCAAGTAAAAAACTTGTAGGCTCATTCCATATAAGCATGGTCGTAACATGACAGGTTATTTTTACTTATAAAAAAAGTCTAATAATACAATATACTAAACCAATATTTTAAATGAAAGATTATTTTGTCTAGAATATATTTATAGAGTTTCATATAGATATCATCATTAGTATAGATGCTATTAAACCTTAAATGACACTTATGGTTGTAACGACAGGATTTTTGACATATAGAAACTAAAAGGTAAAAGTCTTATAACATTTTTCATTTTTGATATTTTGCAATACATTTTTAAAATTTGACTAAGAACATCTTTAGAAATCATACTCTTTTATTAGAATATATAAACTCAAAAGGCAACAAAGATACAAAAGAAAAGGCAGCCTTATGGTCGTAACATTATGGTTGTAACATATTTTTTTCTGTCAATTCAGTAACTTTGAGGTACTAATACATTAAAAATATAATAGACAAGCTGTTGAAACCCGCGGATTTTGAACCCGGGGAATTCCAATCCCCAGAACTACTTTTGCATGTATTCTGAAATCTAAGACCATACACAAACAAATTAATGTTAGTAGGATAGAGGTAGACATAAAATGGAGCACATTCGTGTAAAATTAGAGTTTG
Source organism: Macrostomum lignano (assembly GCA_002269645.1). Lineage (NCBI taxonomy): Eukaryota > Metazoa > Platyhelminthes > Macrostomidae > Macrostomum > Macrostomum lignano. Next base: position 607,818 of record NIVC01000175.1, on the reverse strand, counting down.
AGGCAAACGTTGATATTGTTTGCTGGGGTACTCCACAGAATGCCAGGCAATGTCTGTCTCTGACTCTAAAACATGTATTGGCAAACTCTGGCCTCTCCCTGACTCTCCTATGTCCCTTGGATCCTTTAAAATTTCTATCGTCTCTCTGTTTCCTTTCTTCTCTCTCATTCCTTGTCTCTCGTCTCTCCTCTCTCTTCTCTCCTCTCTTCTCTCGTATCTTCCCTCATCACTCCTCTCTGATCATCTCTCTTATCTCATCTCTTCCCTATTCTTTTCTCTCTCCTCTCCTCTCTCCTTTCTACTTTTCGTTTTCTCTCTGCTCTCCTCTCTCCTCTCTACTCTTTCGTTTTCTCTCTCCTCTCCTCTCTCCTCTCTCCCATCTTCTTTCGTATATTACCTCATCTTTCTTCTCTTTCATATCTCTTATCTCATCTCTTCCCTCTTCTTTTCTCTCTCCTCTCCTCTCTCCTCTCTCCCCCTCTTCTCTCGTCTCTTCCTTGTCCTCTCTATTCTTTTCTCTCTTCTCTTAACTCTCTCCTCTACTCTCTCATCTCTCCTCTCTACTTTTTCCTCTCTCTCTCCTCTCTCCCCTCTTCTCTCGTCTCTTCCCTCACCTCTTTCCTCTCTCTCTTTCCTCTCATCTCTTTTCTTGTTTTATCTCTTCTCTCTCCCCTCGTCGCTCGTCTCTTCCCTCACCTCTCTTCTCTCTCGTCCGCTCTTTCATCTCTCCTTTCTCTTGTTTTATCTTTTCTCTCTTATCTCTTCTCGTTACTCTCTGCTCTGCGCTTTCTCTCTCTCTCTCTCTCTCTCTCTCTCTCTCTCTCTCTCTCTCTCTCTTTCCTCTCCCATCTCTCTTCTCTCTACTCTCTCCCCTCTTCATTCTCCTATTTCCTCTTCTCTCTCCCTGTCTCTCCTCCCTCCTCTAGTCTCTGTAATCTTTTCTCTCTTATCTCTCCTCTGTTCTCTCTACTCTCCCATCTCTCGTCTGTTCATCTGCTCTCTCATCTGTCATCTTTACTCTCTTATACGTTCTCTCACTTATCTCCTCTGTACTCTTCTCTTTCACCTCTTCTGACTCCTCTCTTTCCTTACTCCTTTCTTCTTTTCTCTTCCCTCTTCTATACTCTCTCTCCTCTATTATCTTCTCTTATCTCTCTGCACTCTCCTCTCACCTTTTTCTCTCGTCTCTTCTTTCATCTGTCTCATCTCTACAATCTCATCTCTTTCCTCTCTCCTCCTCTTTCCTTTACTCTCTCATCTCTCCTTTCTTCCCTCTTCTTTCACCACTCTCTTATCTCTATCTCTTCTCTTCTCACTCCTCTATCCCCCTCTTATCTCCTCTCTTCTCTATCCTTTCTACTCTCTCCTCTCTAATCTCTCCTCTCCTCTTGACCCTCTGTCATCTTTTTTCTGCTTTCTCATCTCTACTCTCTTCTCAATCTTCTCTACTCTACTCTCTCATCGATCCTCTGTCTCATCTCTCCCCTCTTCTCACCTTTACTCTTTCCTCTCCTTCCTTTCTCCCCTCCTCTCGCTTCTTCCTCCCTTCTTCTCTGCTCTCTCCTCACCACTTTTCCTTTTCACTCTCATCTGGCCCGCAGCCATGAGCTGGATTCTTTATCTGGCCTTTGAGATAAAAATCTGCCAATCCCTGCTTCGAAAGTACTATCATGGTTGTTATCATTTCTCATGCTTTAATCACGTCATTTTTCTGGCCAATTAGCAGCCCTGAGAGGAATTTGTGTATCTCCATTCTCCAGCTCCACCACCACAGTCTGCAGCAGTCTAACAACCAAGGAAATACGCATTTCTTAGGAGGCCATTTAAATTTTAAAGTTACCTTATGCGAATCTTAATGTTAAAATTTTCATGGTGTAACTAATTTAGTAGGATTGCATTGTAATCAGTTATTCATTCATTTTTCGCTATTTTTATAAACCATCCCATATCGCCTTGATTTGCCATCCCTGTTTAACTGCTGCGACTTGTCTATACAGAGGACAGTAGTTTGAATCTCTCGCTAAACTCTCTCCTCTCTACGCCTCTCCACTCGCGGGGGTACAGAGAAAGCTATTAAAAAGTTATTCCAAAACACTGTACATTCGCTATGTACATTGAGCCCTATCGCCTGATCCTTCGTCTGGGGGAATGAGTTGGATGAGCGGCAAACAACAGAAAAAGCAGACAAACTTCACATGCTTACAGTTTCTTTTTCGGTTGAGTTACAGAGTTAAAACTTTACATTTAGATAGAGAATGGGTCAATGAAGAATTGTGTCAAGTTTGAAGTCAATCGCTTTACGTGGAGCAAACTTATGGTAGCTGAAAGTTATTCAATTTTGAAACCCTTTTACTCTCCCATCTTTTATCTGTTCACTCTCGTCTCTGCTCTCTCATCCCCCTCTTTAATCTGGCATCTCTGTCTTATATGTTCTCTCACCTCTCTCCTCTGTACTCTTTTCTTTCCCCTCTTTTGACTCCTCACTTTCCTTTCTCCTTTCTTCTTTTCTCTTCTCTTCCCTTTTCTATACTCTGTCTCCCTCTCTTCTCTCACTCCACTTTCCTCTCTCCGTTATCTCTCATCTCTCATTTCTCATCTCTCCTTCCACCTCTCTCATCTCTACAACCTTAGAGATGTAGAGATGTATCTTTATCTCTTCTCTCTTCCCTTTACTCTCTCATCTCTTCTTTCACCTGTTTCCTCTCTGCTCTTCTCTCTGCTGTCTCCTCTCTCCTCTCATCTGCAGCTCTCTGCTCTCTCATCTCTACTCTCTCCTCTTGCTTTTCCTCTCTCTCCTCTTGCTTTTCCTCTCTCCCCTCTTCTCCCCCTCTCTCTCATCGTCCTCACCCCCTCATCTCTCCTTTTATCTTTTATCTTTTCTTTTATCCCCTCTGTCGCCTCTCCTCTCTTTGAATCGTCTATTCCTTCTTCTTTCCACTTTCATCTGCCCCTCAGCTATGAGCTGGATTCTTTATCTGGCCTTTGAGGTAAAAGTCTGCCCATCCCTGCTTGGAAAGCCAGTTTGTGGGACGTAGTACTCTCATGGTTGTTCTCATGCTTTGATCACGTCATCTTTCTTGCCAATTTGTAGGCTGCAGCCCTGAAAGGAATTTGTGTATCTTCAGCTCCACTGCAGTCTGCATCAGTCTAACAACCAAGGAAATACGCATTTCTTAGAAGGCCATTTAATATTTACACAGTACAGTACCTTTGAAAGAAACCTAAAATTTCCATGGTGTGCCTAATTTAGTAGGGTTGTATTGCATTGCATGGCATCGCCTTTTCATAAATCTTTCGCTTTTACAAACCATGCTGGATAGTGGTATTAGTGAATTCCCTCGATTTGCCAATTGCCAATTGCCATCCACTGTTAAACTGCTGCAGAGTTTGCCAATACAGAGGGGAGGGCAGTGGTTAGAATTTCTCACTAAACTGTTATGGCTAAATGTAGCCTCTCCACTCTCGGGGTGGAATTCCAAAACACTGTACATTTGCTATGTACATTCAGCCCTATCGCCTGACCCTTCGTCTGGCTCTGGGGAATGAGTGAGAGGCACAAACAACAGAAAAAGCAGACAAACTTCACATGCTTACAGTTTCCGTCCTGATTGAGATACAGAGTTGAGACTTTACATTTAGACAGAGAATAAGTTAATGAAGAATTGTGTCAAATTTGAAGTTAATCGCTTCACGTGAAGCAAACTTATGGCAGCCCAAAGTTAGTCATTTAAAAACCTATTTGCACCCTTTGCCCAGATCGGGAAAGAGAGGCAGGCGGGTGGAGGTTGGGGTGGTTGCTACGCTGAAAAAAACAGCCTAATTTTAAAAGTGCACAGCACCGCTCAGAATTAACTTTGAGACTCGAAATTTTACATGATTGTGCCAAAATATTTTAAGATTATCTGTGTCAAATTTGAAGAGAATCGGTAGAAGTGGAGCGGCGCTATGGAGGATTTAGTGAAAAAAATGCGCATTTTGAGCAGTTTTTTGCACTTTTAGGTAGGAAGACTCAAATTTAGGAAATAAAAGGTAGCCTAAGACATTCTCCGTAGTAAGTTTAGGGTGGGTGTAAAGTTTGGTGTAATTTGGTTGAGCGGTTTGGGAGTCCATAGCGATCAAAATTGTCCACACACACACACACACAGAGTTTTGATTTTTATAGGTAGAGATTATTTGGTCACTAATGCTTTTATCTGATGATGCAAGTACTATACTTTTATCTATAGTTTGTTTCAACCTTCAAAAGCTTTCTATTTGTTTTTAAAAGGTACAAAATCTTAATGATGTCTTTTGCTTTGAAAAATGTCCAAATTTTTACAAAAATGACTTTTTGCCAATTGATAACATACTAATCCAACATTTTACCATTCCTTTATTCTTAGATTGTATATATTGCACAATATAAACATTTGGTAAAAAAATAGGCTAATTAGGCAATGGCAAGCAAAAATATTGACTTTTTTCTATTTTCCAAATATGTCCATCTTATATGGAATGAGCCTGTACGCTAAAAATTTAGGCGTGGCTTGAGACCCCTATTTGCACGCCAACTTTGCACACCAAAATTTTAGCATGGCTTGTGCACGCGGGAAAATTCCCGCATGCAGGCCACCTTCCTGAGTATGGGTTACATACTCGTATATTGCACGCACAGAATGAACATAGAAAAGCTTTATTTTTACCTATACTAATTGCTGCTATCCCTTTCCTAATCCTGACAAACCACAAAAGTAAACATTTCCTGTACTGATAAGTTTTAATAACTTTCAAATACTCACGAAAAGTGATGAAAAGCTTTGAATCTGTTTAAAGAATAATAAGAAAAAGTAGCAAAGAACTTTCGCAAGTTGGAACGCCTCTTGCATTGCCTCTACACCTAAAGTGCCCACTGTGCACCATTTGTTCACCTTTTGTGCCTCCAATGCACACTGTGCACCTTTATTCACTTTTTGTGCCTCCAGTGCACACTGTACACTTTTTATGCACCTCCACCACAACACACCTTTTTTTCACCTTTCACTCCACCAATGCCCCCAATTCCTACTTTGTTCACCTTTTGTGCCTCCAATGCACACAACCTTTAATACACCAAACTCCCCTATGACACCTATGCCCCTACCACCTATTTCGTGCCTTATATTCACCTTCTGACCCTGCAGAGCTACTCAGGTGAACACGCGGTGCACAAGTGGCACAAAATAGGCATAAAAGAGGCAAAAGTGAGGCAGAAGGTATAAAACTCTTCACCTTTCATGCCTACTTTAAAAACTCAAAATTCAATGGGTACTACATGTATATACTAGATTGCATTATGTATACATACAACTGGGCAGCAATGGTTATATATAGTTTTCATGTTAAAAAAGTTTTTGTATTCAAAGTGGCAATGAGAGATTCTACTTATTCAGTGGCTGAAAATAAACTAATTTCCACTATATATACGTGTATTTTGTTTTGCATGAGCAGTAAATAAATAGTAAAAAGTGAGTGTTTGTCATGCTATACTTTGTTTTTCTGAATTTTGATTTCATAAAATTTCAATTTCAATTTTGATTTTGGAACGTAACAAAGTAGGTGGTAGGGGCACAGGTGTCATAGGGGAGTTGGGTGAATTAAAGGTGCACAGTATGCATTGGAGACACAAAAGGTGAACAAAGTAGGAATTGGGGGTATTAATAGAGTGAAAGGTAAACAAAAGTTGCACTATAGTAGAGGTACATAAAAATGTATATAGTGTGCATTGGAGGCACAAAAGGTGCACAGTGGGCATTTTAGGCATAGAAGCAATGCAAGGGGCATTCCAACTTGCAAAAGTGCTTTGCTACTATTTCTCACTATTCTTTGGAAAGATTTGAAACTTTTCCTCACTAATGTAGTGATGGATTGAAATTATTTTTCAAATCGAAATCGAAATCAAAATTTTTGGTTCCTTAGAATCAAAATTGAAATTTTTGAGCTTAACAAATTTTTACTTTTTCACTAATCATGCAAAAAGGTTAACACCTTGCCTCTGCATGTATAAGCTTACATGTTTTATAAAAAGTATCTTTGATATGTTTAAACCAGAATACTTAAGATTTAATTTACTTTAAAAATACGAAATAGAAAATGCTGGTGTATTATATGTATTATACACTTGTACATAGAAATATAGTAGAAGTTGTATTATACTTCACCACTGTTTAAGCTGAAGATCTAGATGCAAGTAGCCTATATCCATTTCATTAAGGCTTTAAGTCTTTAGCCAATTAAAATCCACGCCGATGAGTTCAGCCAGTGGGCTTGTGGAGGTTGAAGTGGGTGCAGCACAAGGCCTGGAACAGTGTGCCCCGCACAATCTTTTCTTGTAGAAAAGGCAATTCTCACCTCCCCACTGAGTCTTTGAACTGCACTTCCTTTCACTTCCTATAGATTTTCTTTCTTGTGTAGCATGATCATCAATGTCTAAATTGTTAAAATATAACCAAAATTTCGAAATGATAATTCCCCTAATGCCTGACCACTTTACTGATTGTACATCTTTCATGCCTCTTTTAAAAATATTGGTAACATTTAGGCATAAAAGGTGCACTCAGTTGCATTTCCAAAACACACACAAAATAGGCCACTAAAGTGCCTCTTTTGTGCACCTCTCTCACCTTTTATGCCTACACAAGTGCATAACTTTTCCAACAGGATACCTTTTGCAATATGGGGTGTCAGTTTGGGCAATCAAAGCAAAATAGTACCAGTGGTGTGGCAGCTTATACTAACACATTACAAGTGTTTAGGCCATTTGTATTTTTTCTATTATATTTCAAAATCTAATTAGGCCCAAATCTGATTTGATCTATGGCTAGAATATAGTCTTAACTTAGCCAGATAGGCTAGATTATATATATTGAGCTCTTCTGAAAGTCCTAGGTATCATAAGTCTATAAAATATATAACTAGTTTATTTTAGACTTGCCAACTAGATTTTTTGCTATAGCATGTTAGGATATATCAACATTAATTTAGTATCCTAAATTTAAATCCTAAATTTAGGATCTAACCTAGATCAAATTTAATTTAAGTTTTTTATTTGATTTAGGGTTCAATTCTTCAAAATTTAATAATTAGTTTACTACCAATAGTTTTATAATTATTAGGATGTCAAGACTTCTATCAATTGCCAAATTTAAAGTAATCTGTAAGTACATGAATTCTGCAAACTTTTTTGGGTCAGACAGGCTCAGCAGTGTAAAAGGGTACTGTTGAACTTATGGACTAATGTTACCTGGCATCCTGGTAAAGCAAAAACCTGAAATAAGAAAATTCTTTGTCACTCAATTTTACTTCCAAACAGCTCCAAACCTGACAGTGTGGACATCAAAGTGGCCGACTTTGATGGCGCCATCTATCATATTAGCAATCCTGGTCAGGATCGTTTTGTCATCTGGGTGAGTTGAAATGCTTTATCTTGTGATTCCAATTGAAGGCGTTAGTATGACAAGAATCGGAGTTGACATTAAAATTGCAAAATGCGATTCTAATTCAAAAAGCCTCAAATTGACTCTTAGGCGCATACATGCGCAACCTCCAAAATTCGGTTGGCCATGCGACTTAGTTTTAACAAAAATGCGACGTAGTTTTTGGCCAAAATGCGACTTACATGTAAAAAACCCTTTGGGTGAACGGCAAGAGTAACTATGACTGTCTTATTAAGTCAAAATGCCTCGTCAGCTACTTAGTACTACTACTTAGTACTTTTTACTACCAAAAAAGTCGCATTTTTGCGACTTCCTTGATTGGCCGCCAAATCGGTCGGCCGACTCGGCCGACTGTTGCGCATGTATGCTTAGGCGAGTTTTTAGTGACTTTTGCCGAGACATCTTGTCGTTTTAGAGTCGTCTAGAGTCACTTATTTCCTATTTTACCTGTGTTACCTGCAACGATTCTGGTCAAAGTCCCGTTTTCATCGTATGTAAAATCAAACAAAATCTACATGCAGGTGAGCATTAGCTTGAAATTCTTCAAGGAACTGGAGGACCATGGTGCCCACGATCTGTTGAAAGCCAGATATGGCAACTATCTGCTGGACACTACCGAACCAGGCTACAATGTGACGCTTTGCTATCGCCTAACCGATCTGCCAGACAACTACAAAGAACTCGTTATGCAGGCGTCTATGCTTAAGCGCAACTGTTTTGCCTGCGTTTTTGAAAAATATTTTAATCTGCAAGCCGCTGGTGGAGACGCCGAGCAGAGGGCTGTGATTCACTATCGTGATGATGAGACCCTGTGAGTTATTCTGCGTTGGAGTCCCGTGCCTCTCACTGAAGGATGGGGTGTCACTCTCACTGAAGGATAGGGTGTCACTCACACTGAAGGATAGGGTGTCACTCACACTGAAGGATGGGGTGTCACTCACACTGAAGGATAGGGTGTCACTCTCACTGAAGGATGGGGTGTCACTCTCACTGAAGGATGAAGTGTCACCATCACTGAAGGATGAAGTGTCACCATCACTGAAGGATGAAGTGTCACTCACACTGAAGGATAGGGTGTCACTCACACTGAAGGATGGGGTGTCACTCACACTGAAGGATAGGGTGTCACTCTCACTGAAGGATGGGGTGTCACTCTCACTGAAGGATGAAGTGTCACCATCACTGAAGGATGAAGTGTCACTCACACTGAAGGATAGGGTGTCACTCACACTGAAGGATGGGGTGTCACTCACACTGAAGGATAGGGTGTCACTCTCACTGAAGGATAGGGTGTCACTCACACTGAAGGATAGGGTGTCACTAACACTGAAGGATGGGGTGTCACTCACACTGAAGGATAGGGTGTCACTCTCACTGAAGGATAGGGTGTCACTCACACTGAAGGATGAGGTGTCACTCACACTGAAGGATGGGGTGTCACTCGCACTGAAGGATAGGGTGTCACTCACACTGAAGGATGGGGTGTCACTCGCACTGAAGGATAGGGTGTTACACACTGAAGGATGGGGTGTCACTCTCACTGAAGTATGAAGTGTCACTCTCACTGAAGGATGAAGTGTCACTCACTCTGAAGGATAAGATGTCACTCTCACTAAAGGATGGAGTGTCACTCTCACTGAAGGACGAAGTGTCACTCTCACTGAAGTATAGGGTTTCACTCACACTGAAGAACCTGAAGGATGGGGTGCACTCACACTGAAGGATGGGATGTCACTCAGTCTGAAGGATAAAATGTCACTCTCACTAAAGGATAAAGTGTCACTCTCACTGAAGGACGAAGTGTCACTCTCACTGAAGAACCTGAAGGATGGGGTTTCACTCACACTGAAGAGCCTGAAGGATAGGGTTTCACTCACACTGAAGAACCTGAAGGATGGGTTTCACTCACACTGAAGAACCCGAAGGATGGGGTTTCACTCACACTGAAGAACCTGAAGGATGGGGTGTCACTCACACTGAAGAACCTGAAGGATGGGGTGTCACTCACACTGAAGAACCTGAAGGATGGGGTGTCACTCACACTGAAGAACCTGAAGGATGGGGTGTCACTCACACTGAAGAACCTGAAGGATGGGGTGTCACTCACACTGAAGAACCTGAAGGATGGGGTGTCACTCACACTGAAGAACCTGAAGGATGGGGTGTCACTCACACTGAAGAACCTGAAGGATGAGGTGTCACTCACACTAAAGAACCTGAAGGATGGGGTGTCACTCACACTGAAGAACCTGAAGGATGGGGTGTCACTCACACTGAAGAACCTGAAGGATGAGGTGTCACTCACACTGAAGAACCTGAAGGATGGGGTTTCACTCACATTAAAGAACATGAAGGATGGGGTGTCATCATACTCAAGAGCCTGAAGAATGGGATGGCATGGGGTAAGTCCCACAGTAGAAGCGCAAACGTGTATCTATACATATCTATCTCAGGGAGAACTAATTAAACCGGTTCAGGTGCGACTTGGCACAGGCACTCCCCCTATACGAACAATTTTCTGGCCGTTGAGTGTCCGGTGGGGCTGGGGGTATTTTAGTTGCAGGTGTAAGTAAGGTGTTATATTTTTACCTTCCCCATCTATTCAGGTACGTCGAGGCGCTCCCAGACCGCGTCACCGTCATCTTTAGCGTGGTTTTCCGCGACCCCGACGATATCATTGTTGGCAAAGTGTTCCTTCAAGAGTTTGTTGAATCGCGCAGAGATTTCAACCAGGCGCCGCAGGTGCTCTATTCTCATAAGAATCCGCCGTCGAGCATTGCCGGCACTGACGCTCTGGTTGCTGACAATGTCGCCTACGTCACCTTCGTGCTGTTTCCTCGGCACACATCGCCGGAGGCTCGCGACAAGACCATCGACTTGGTGCACATGTTCCGCAACTATCTGCACTATCATATCAAGTGCAGCAAGGTCTACATTCATATGCGGATGCGGGCCAAGACTAACGAGTTCTTGTCCATCCTTAATAGAGCCAGGCCGTCCTATGCCAATGAGCAGAAGGAGAAGAAGACAATGTCCGGTAGGACTTTCCGTCGGGATTAACGTCTAATCTGCCTGGCTTGGCGTTCACTTTTGGATTCATTGAAATGAAGTGAAAGGGTGGTGCTGCTGTTTGCAAATAATGGCAAAAACAAATTACATATTAATAAGGAATATGTTCGCTGAATTTCCATTATCCAGTGTATTATTTGGGGAGTCATTATCACTGTTATAATAAGCCTGTTGCACTATTAATATTATCTCTTTTCATAATTATTGGTTACGGTGGCGTCCCCAAGGATTTTATGTGGGGGGGGGACAAAGCTGAGAATTGTACATGTACATGACTAGATTGTGGCGTTTTGGCGTCATTTTGGCGCCCTAAAGCAAAATTATAAATTTCCATAACAGGTTAACAAGTTGGGGTGGGGGAGACAAAGCATTGGCATTCCCCCCCCCGGTGGCGACGTCCCTGATTTGTTACTAAGCACTAACTAATGTTTATAAACTTATTATGATGCCTCAATAAATTTGACAGATTGCTATATAATATTCCAGTTGATTTAGTTATATCTTATATATTCTAGGACTATTGATACAGGCACTATTTCTAATTGGTGTGCTAAATTTACGCTTCTCAGTAGTTGAAAACCTACCATTATTATCTGGATATTGTTTTAATTATTTAATTCAGATTTTGATTGATAATTTAACTAATTGAATTGGCCTGATGTATGTGTAAATCTTTTTTATATAAGCTCTTTTAATCTTTCAAGCGTCTTAAATTGGTCTGATATGCATATATAAACATGCGTGTGTCTAAATACATATTCGTGCACAGCGACTACATTATTAAACATTATTCGATAATGCTCTTTTTATCGACGCTTAATAATTAGTTGTAATGTGTTGTTTGTTGGTTTATTCTTATATTAATTAGCTTTCTCTAATCCCTATAAATTTGTGTGCACCAAGCCTGAATCCTACTGGACAGCAGTGCTGACCCGTTGAATGGGCTTCGAAATGAAGGCCATCAAGTGTAGCCGAGGAATATGTAATCCTTCCTATACTATTTTTGCATTAATGATTCTTAACTTTATTGAAAATTTGTCTATGGTTGAAATGCGGGGGAGTCGGGGATTCGCCCCGCCCCCAAAGGCTTGCGCCGCATTCAGTGCGTGCGGCTCGATAGAAAGCTACAAAAAAGCAATTCAGATTTCATATCAGATGTAATGTGTCTCGAACTTCTAACCCTAGAACGCGCATTAGGCACCATGATCTGGTCAGGGAGTTCTATTATTGGAACTCCTTGACCGGTATTTCTTAACTTAAGTTTTACGTTACTTGAACCTTTCATATCAAGCATTTCTTTGCTTTTTGTCTATGGTTCAACCCACGTACTCTGCTGAAATTTTGGCCCTCTGCAAACCTTCTATGCTTCTTTTCTCCCAAACAGAGCTCTAGCCTCTTCGCAGTAACGTCCGTAAGACTCGCGCTATGTGCACTTGTGTTTCGGCCATTATTTACCTCCCTGACCTACTACATAATCTACCATTACAAACAGCTCATTATAGTGACTCCAGCGACTCTTTCTAGACTTTTTAAGGACTTTTAAGACGACTCATGTTTAGTAACTCTATAGACAGACAGACAGACAGCGCATTATTCCCTAGATAGGCCACTCTCAATAGGCGATTCTCCTGTTCCCACTCTCGATTTTCGTTTACATGTTTAACTGTTTTATTTGAATAAGTTTTTCGTTCGTTACTTCAAGTGAAATAAACTTCATTTGCAAGCATTTATACTGAAAATAGCTAAATTTACCATAAAAATCCCTTGATACGCGTACAAGCTACTGATCTGATACCGTAGTCGCAAAAATTTTCAAGAAATACAAAGGCTCTATGGGCATGCTTGTGGTCGCTACTCGCTGAGTGGCTTATCTAGGAAATACGAGTATAAGGTCTATGCTCTAGCGGCTCTTGTGACTTTTTAACGACTTAAACGACTATAATGCGACGGAGAGATGACTGTTGAGTCACGTGCGCATCACGTGAACTGCAGAATCGTAAGAGTCGCGAAAGAATCGTCCAGGAGTCGTCGTGTCAGTGATTAACTTTCTACTAACTCAAGCAGACTAGAGTTGTTATTAATTCAAAATGCGATTTTAACACTCATAGTGACGCAGATGCGCTTTAGAGGCTACTCGGTGATTTTACAGCGACTCTGGTACGCTTCAGATACATGTACGACTCTACGGCCCTTGCAGAGTCATTATAGAAGCGCTCCGGAGTCATCTCAGTCTCCGACAATAAAACGTCACTGCATCTTAGTGACCAACACTGAAACATAGCCGAATAAAAATCGAAGAGAAATAAAAAGAAGCTGCGGGCCCGTCATCAAACGTCGGTTGCCCCGGGCATAGCAGAGCGACAAGAGAAGCTGATCAGCCGACACCAGCCGATTCTCAGATGTGTCGCTCGAGGGCGGCGTCAGGGCACTGTGCCAACCGCCGAGCCAGTCTTGGAAGAAGGAACAGATGCACGCGCTCCTTAAACTGTCCGATGGACTGTCCGATCGCAGCGCAGGACAAGACCCCTGGGGTACCTCTGCAGGTTGGAGCGCTGCATGGGTTCTGGGCCCTTAGCTCTGCGGGGAAGCAGGCTAGACTTGCGGAGCAGACCCCACTAGCAGAAAGCATGCACGTGCAGAGTCGCCAGCGCCCACTGGCACACAGAACCATGACAAAGTTTAACAACTGGCTAGGCTCATGCAGCCGAGAAGCCGCATCCACAAAAATCTGGAACTCGCTCGACACGGGGAAAGCACGAACACTCATCCCATAACGCAGGCACGTGAGTGCCACCGTCTGCAGCAGCCGCTGCAGTGGCGCACAATTGGAAACGCCCTTGCTGATAATGTGGCAGGCGGCTTGGTTGTCGCAATAGATGCTGCTCCTGGAGCCCTTGAGCTGCTCCCTCCAGCGGATGACGCCCAGCAGCGGTGCCACCGTTTCTTTGTAGTTGATGGGCAGCTCTACAAACGCCAAGTCCGCATCCATCAACCAGTCCACATAGCACCAGTCCCAGAATCCATTGGGCATTCGCAGCACCGCCGCACTGCCTCTTCCGCAAGCATCCGACTCGATGGCAACATCATTCAACTCATGGCCACAACTTCGACCACCAACACAACTTCAACGAGACTGTCCACCACTGAAAAAAGCTCCGCAGCCGCTCATCGATATTTTTCATCCGCTGCCCTGGCTGAAGAGCATTTGCAACAATCGATCAACTCCCGCATGAACGTGCGCCCAGAACAGATAACCTGCGCCACCCAACCGAGCTTACCAATCACATGCTGCAGTGACCGCCGACAAATTCTGTTTTTTTCCGCTTCCAGCTCCAGCAGACAGACAAGCTTCTCCACCTTCTCATCCGACAGTTTCTTCACCCCGGTGAGTGTCAAACTCGACACCCAAGAAGGACACGCTGAGAGGGCCGCTGACACTAGCCCCAGTTGAAAGTAAATCCCAAGCGAGTCACGAGGTCAGCCATCTAATCGGAAAATTTCTGACAGTCCTCACGCGAACCACAAAAGGCAAAGTCATCCAAGTACGCCTCAGTCCTGATGAAACCTCTCCGCACCATCATCAGCTTCATCGCTCGCTGAGCCGGTGAAAGCACGTCACCGAAGCCGCCGCTCCAAAGGGTAGCCTTGTGTCGTACATGTAGGACGCAGTGTTGGAGTTCCGAAAGCGCGAAACTTGATTCCAGTCCGGCTGAAGTCGTCAGGGTGCACACCAACCGCACGCGATAAGCTTCTCTCAGGTCGACTTTGGTCATCCAGCACCCTCTAGTCAACTTCCTGGCAAAGTTTTCCGCGCAAGAAAAGTTCAGCTTCTCCTGACCGACCACATCGAGTTGACACAGCCACTGGGCGGCCGGCTACAGTCGTGAATCAGGCGCACCCGTTCGTTGTCTTTCGGCAAGACACCGATGGCACTCACAATCTCAGGCCGCTGCCCCTTCGGGCACAGGCGGTAACGGCCCAGCTCAACCTCTTTGCCGATCTGCTTCTCCACCGCCTCCATAAAAACATTGATAGAGTTGTAGTTGCTGACTTCGATCCTATCACTGCTGCTGGCCGGAACGTTAGTGATACGAAACCCACTGGTCATTCCATCCAAAATGAAACTCTTATGATCCCGCGGCACATCTACAACACTCAGCTCCTCCTTACACTCCGTCAGGTTCATGTGGGTAGATAAAATCCGGGAATTAAAAACTTCACCGCCATTCAGTCTGTGTCGAAGCCCTGCCGCCTCCGCAGCCGGGCCCCCGTGCACGGCCGCTTTCGAATGGCCTTGACCACATCGCCGGCACCGATGAGAAAACCGGCAGTTCCTCCTGCAGCACCCAGCCTCCTTGTTGAAATCGAAACAGATGCCCTGGCCCCTCCTAACCGGTCTCTCTGCAGCGACCTCGCTCTTTTGTGGCGCCATCAAGTACGTGGACACCAGGCCGATGTCTGAACCACGCGCCTCCCAGGCGAGTCACCAAGCCGGCACTCATTGTCGAATCTCAGCACCCGCGCCTTCTCGAAACGGAGGTAGAACAGCTCACCGATGCGAACAGTGTAGTGCAGATAGTCACGTAGCTCCGACATATCAGGGCAACCACCATCACTTCACCAGTCTGCCATCATCTAGCATTCTCAGCATGATGCGTGCATTGCCAGCTACCCAGTCTCCCATCGTCAACGTCTCCACCGCAGCCTCCTTCACCTTGAAGACCACCTTCCCCGACCTGTCCACGGACTGCGTGACACCAGCGTCCTGCTGCTTACGCTTAACTGATGAACTCAGTGATGCGGTTGGGACTGACTTTTCTAAGCCCTATCTCCTGCTTCCTAGTATGCGCCTCCTCCGACATAAAGGCATCGAAGAACTCACCATGGAGCTCTGAGGTGGCCGGCTGTTGCTGGAGCTGGCTGACCTCCGCCTGGAGCAGACCTCCTCTTTTGGCAGCTTCAACAGGCGGATCCGTTGCTCCGCTTCCAGGCCTCCAGCCGCGCCAGACCCTGGGCCTCCGGTTGCCGCCGCTGTCCCCGCGTCGCTCGGTAGCTCGGCCGCCTCGTTCCCTTTTTCTACCGTCGATCTCGCCCCGCTCACGTACTGGATGGTCTGATGCCTCCGCTTCTTCACTTTGCAGTTCAGAGGCCAGTGTGTGACAATGCTGAAATAGGCGTTCTATCAGTTCACCCTTATTGCCATACGTTGGCAAGCCAAGACCTTGCAGCCTCTCACGTAGGACTTTAACAGAGTCAGACATGATTCAGCAAAAAATTGACTAAGGTTAGCGAGAGCCGGAAGATAAGCGCGCCTCAGAGCAAACCAAGGCAGAGTCACTTCTTTCCTATTTTACGTATTACTTACAACGAGTCGGTAAGGGACTCTGGGACGCTTCTTGGCACTGGCGTCGCTATGGATTTTATGGTGGGGTGGACAAAGCCAAGAATTATGCATGTACATGTACATGACTAAATTCCTATATGTACAATTTTTAGAGAATTGGTGTTGTCAGCGCTTATTTTAGCGCCGCGGGCACTCATTTTAGCGCCGCAGACCCTGTTTTGTCGCCCTGAAGCAAAATTATTCATATTCTAAACGGGCCTGGGGGGGGGACAAAGCTTTGGCATGTCCCCCCATAGCTTTTACTAGGGGGACATGTCCCCTCCTCCCCCGGTGACGCCGCCCCTGCTTCTTGGCCTTAAGTACCGTTTTTAAGTGACCGGGTCCGTAACTCTCCCAAAATCATAATGGACAGCAGTGGCGTTTTGGCGACTTCAGTTCACAACAAAACTTTTTAGGGTCAAGGCACCCTGGCGCAACATGCACCTTCTGCCGCATTGACGTGTCACAACCAGTGATGAGACGATTCTACCCATTCTGCTAAGTGAGCACATACAATAGCGCACCAATACTGTACGCAGGTTCGCACTCGTACACACGCCCAGTACAGGGTGTTACAGCTACCCTAACTTTCTAATCATCAGGCATGAACACCCTGTTTGTTCTGGGCTTGGCTCTCATGGGTATTTGTGAATGTAGTTACAAAAACCATGTGTTTTGATCTTCAAAAAACCTGTGACCTTTCGAATCACGAGTGTCTCTTGTCTGATCATCGTGAAGATCAACTCATTTGTTAGTTGAAGATAGGACACGCGTCAAAAGTTAGAAGAGACTGTCACGTCCTTGAGTTAATGAAACCTACGAGCTCGATCGAGCAAACAGGCAAATTACTCAAGAAAACTGTCGTTCTATCAACATCTACTCAAACATTTTATATCTATCCGTTTCTCAAAAATGCTTTGAGAAACGCATGCTTATCATGATAGTTTTACGTTGCAGAAAATCTACATGTACTGTATCAAGTATAGGAAAAGTAAGGGAAAGGTACCCGACTATCATCCGTAGTGTTGAAGAAGCCGCTTAAAAGACGCAGAAAAATGAAGACGAATTTTGGCGTTCGTCGCTAAAAAAATCAGTCTCGGTACCTGAAAAATCTGTTGGCGTATTTCTTCCCTGTCCCTCCAGTCGGGAACCTGGATAATTATTTTAGCCCAGGTGCCAAATAACTTCAACAATCATCTGCAATCTTTTTTAATTCTTCCAATCTAACAGAGAAAATTGCTTTTCTTGACGCAAATGCGCGGCGAAGCGTTATTTTATTTTAAAGTTTTGGGCCTTATCTTTGAATACTGTAGAATGCCTGCCCACCCATACCCCGGTGATCAAGGATGGTTAACTATTATCTTGAGCACCACAGGTGATTGTTGGATTTAATAGCTCTATGCGTCTGCAGCTGCCTCCAGAACTGCCGTTTAACAGCGCCGCAAAATTACCGCTGATCTGCTGGACCAATCCCGGGCCCAAGGCCAAGCCCAATTAAGTGTCAATGTTGTCTATATAAGCAAGCCGATTTTTGCAGGTTTCAATTGCAGGTTTGTAACAAAGCTCCAAAGCTAAAGATCGACCATGCACCATCAATCCATCCTTCTGGCTCTAGTGGTCTTCTCGGCTGTGGTGTCTTCGGCCATTGCTCTACCAGTCGAAGAGGGACTGAAGAGGCCTACAGCTACTAACAACAAGTTGGTACAGTTGGAAACAGTGTTAAACCAAATGGCTATTCAGCTGGCAAGCGAGATCATTAAAGCTTACGTGGTTGAACAACTGAACAACCTGGAGAAAATACCCCAACCAGAACGCAACTCTCGTCGGGCTAAGAAAAGTGAGTATCTTATTCATTGTGCGAGCATTTTGATGCTTCAACAACAAAAGTTTCAACTGTTGCAAATCTGACCTCCTACCGCAGATACTGATCAGAACCTGAGCCGAAATTCCTACATTCCGTTGTTCAACTTTCTCCGCGGAACGCTTCGCTACAAAATCAAATGAAGTTTGGCAAGATAGACTGATAAAAACGATCTACGTACGAGTATCTCCTTTATTTTTGTGACCTTGATTGTAAAACGATCTATCTTCTTTATTTTTGTGACCTTGATTGTAAAACGATCTATCTCTTTTATTTTTGTGACCTTGATTGTAAAACGATCTATCTCCTTTATTTTTGTGACCTTGATTGTAAAACGATCTATCTCCTTTATTTTTGTGACCTTGATTGTAAAACGATCTATCTCCTTTATTTTTGTGACCTTGATTGTAAAACGATCTATCTTCTTTATTTTTGTGACCTTGATTGTAAAACGATCTATCTTCTTTATTTTTGTGACCTTGATTGTAAAACGATCTATCTTCTTTATTTTTGTGACCTTGATTGTAAAACGATCTATCTTCTTTATTTTTGTGACCTTGATTGTAAAACGATCTATCTTCTTTATTTTTGTTACCTTGATTGTAAAACGATCTATCTCCTTTATTTTTGTGACCTTGATTGTAAAACGATCTATCTTCTTTATTTTTGTGACCTTGATTGTAAAACGATCTATCTTCTTTATTTTTGTGACCTTGATTGTAAAACGATCTATCTCTTTTATTTTTGTGACCTTGATTGTAAAACGATCTATCTCCTTTATTTTTGTGACCTTGATTGTAAAACGATCTATCTCCTTTATTTTTGTGACCTTGATTGTAAAACGATCTATCTCCTTTATTTTTGTGACCTTGATTGTAAAACGATCTATCTTCTTTATTTTTGTGACCTTGATTGTAAAACGATCTATCTTCTTTATTTTTGTGACCTTGATTGTAAAACGATCTATCTTCTTTATTTTTGTGACCTTGATTGTAAAACGATCTATCTTCTTTATTTTTGTGACCTTGATTGTAAAACGATCTATCTTCTTTATTTTTGTGACCTTGATTGTAAAACGATCTATCTTCTTTATTTTTGTGACCTTGATTGTAAAACGATCTATCTTCTTTATTTTTGTGACCTTGATTGTAAAACGATCTATCTTCTTTATTTTTGTGACCTTGATTGTAAAACGATCTATCTCCTTTATTTTTGTGACCTTGATTGTAAAACGATCTATCTCCTTTATTTTTGTGACCTTGATTGTAAAACGATCTCTCTTTTATTTTTGTGACCTTGATTGTAAAACGATCTCTCTTTTATTTTTGTGACCTTGATTGTTCACCCCATCCAAGTCAGTTGCATACATTGTGCATCTGACTGGAGTGAACGCGGCTTGATTTTTAAATTTTCATCGAAATCCTATTTAATATTACATTATCATTGCTGATTCAAATTTGAATTGAAAGCTCTGAATAAGTTCAAAACTGTATTTGATTTAAAAATTCTTTCTCGTCTACTGAAGAAATATTTGACTGTCCCGAATACGAATTTTCTGTTTCACGCGAATAAAAAGACGAATCGATTTTGCGATTATGCTTACTACGCTTGTAAAATTTGCTTTAATAATTGAAAATATATATATTAAATTTTATAGATACAGATTTGAATTTTTTTGAAGGATGGAATTTTATGCAAATCATCTTGTTGACTAAGATTATTTCAGTTTCATAAAAAACGAGTGGAACTCCTCCTCCGGAGGAGATAGGGGAAGAAATCCCATCACCGGAATTCCATTGCCTGAAATCCATCAGCTGAAACTCCATGACTTGAATCCCATCTTCCAAATCATCTCCAAATCCTCTGTAAAGCCTTTTTTGCTCTCCTCTTTGCCCTCTCATCTCTACAGTGTAGTCTCTTATCTCTTCTCTCTAATCTGCTTTCCATCTCTAGTCTCTCATCTCTGCTCTCTTTTCTTTGCTATCTTATTTCTAGTCTCTCCTGTCTCTCCTCTCATCTCTTAAAATAGCAGTTTTCCCATATAAGTTTCGACGCTGACTTGCAAGTATTGTAGGAGTTCACTTGCAATACACACACACAGACAAACATCGCGTCAGTTTTAGTATTAGGACAGACAGACAAACGTCAGTTTTAGTATTAGGAGTGATCTGTCTCATAATTTAAACAAGAAACGTACGAAGTTTGAAGTTAAAGACACGACTTTTTTGACATGAATATCAGTTGGGCCAATTCTGCTGCCGTTTGAGTTTTAACAACCATTCTACGGTAAGGTAAATTTCCATCAGTCCAACGACGCAGTCAGACAGTCTTAAGAAACTGGCAGAGCAGCGTCACAGGGGGCCAACCGGACATGGGGCGTCATCCAACAGGCAGTCGCCGAGTGGCTCCTGCAGCACCTCCGCTGCTGGCTGTAAGGAAGCAAGTTCTCTTCGCGGATGATGCCGTCTGACCGCTGGAATCTTCGTGAAGTCCCAACAGATCGCTACGGATGCATAAAAGCTTGAATTGAAGAGCTCCAGAGCCACAAGGGATAAAAAAGCCAGCAAAGAGAAGTGCGAAGCAGATAGAAACAGCAGGACGTGCCCCAAGCCCCCTCTATCATTTGAGCAAGCCAAATTGACCTGTAGCAGAACCGGCTACTAGAACCGGATATGAGGACCGGCCCACGGAAAAGACCTCAGAAAAGGCCACAGAAAAGGCCTCAGAAAAGGCCACAGAAAAGGCCTCAGAAAAGGCCACAGAAAAGGCCTCAGAAAAGGCCACAGAAAAGGCCTCAGAAAAGGCCACAGAAAAGGCCTCAGAAAAGGCCACAGAAAAGGCCTCAGAAAAGGCAACAGAAAAGGCCACAGAAAAGGCCTCAGAAAAGGCTACAGAAAAGGCCTCAAAAAAGACATGTACTGTTGACGATGAAGGGACTAAAGGTACCGTGATGGAGAGAAGCCAAGAGAGAAGAGAATCGAGATTCAAGAGAATCGGATATAGTCTAATCTACCGCAACCAATGCGTTAAAGATCTCCACTCCGCCAGAGGGCACAGGGGTTTAGTGCATTTGGGGCTGAACTTTATCAGGGGGCTGCGTCTCGATCCCTACTCCAAACTCTGCGAACGCGTAACCATGTACTGGTTTATCACTCCACTTCGAATGAGAGGAATTTCTGCCGTGGGTACCGGCTAAGTATGTAGTTTTCGAAGTTTGGGTAACTAGTTTTGTGACCCTCTCGACGGAGCCCCTTAAAACACAGATTTTGTTACACCGCCTTTACAGTTTTTTGTTGCTATTTTTGATGTGTTCTCGTTTTGTTGAGTCCCGATCTCAATTCAGCCTCTTGGTAACGAGTTCTTTAGCTTAGCTGTTATTATACGAACTCAGACGAGCCTCAACCAGATAAGCCGTGTAGTTCAGCAGCTGTGGGTCGCCGTGGGTCGACACTCTGCAGTCACGCTCTGCAGTAGGACCGCCAGGACCAAACTGCCGACGAACTTGGGCAGGGAAAGGACATGGGACAGCCGCGCGGGATTGCTGGCAGTCGGGAGCGTTAGCCAACATGTTCTCCTTCATGAGCCAGCAAAAAGTTCCATCGCATTTCAGCATCATGAGCCTCGACATCCCAGAAAATTCTCCCCAACGAGCCACAGCATTTCAGCAATACCCCTCCATACTCTCGGCAGTACCAAGTCTCTAAGTTGCGTCAGCACCCAGAGCTGTCTAAAAGCGAAATTCATGCAAGCTATTTTCTTGCTCAGGTGTATGAAAAATGGATAATTTCTCCCAAAGGCAACGATTTAGAAAACCCAAGATGCTGTTCGTTTGATATAATTTTTTCCTCAGAGCATTCAACTGCAGCTGTGCTTAGGAAATTGCGCTTCAGCAATTGAATTGGACAAAGAAGCGGTGAAGTAATTGCTCATCTCTAATCGGTGCCGTGGGTACCGTCGTTGGAAATACTCGACAAAATTTCTGTTCCATCTCCCGACTTTCTTTTACCAAGCTTATACTGGTTGATCCTTCCATGTAGTGAACCCAAAATTTTTTATCATCTGACGATCTTCTAAGACTACAAAGGAGTGAGTCTACTTGGATGAGCTCAGCACGCTGAGGCGCCTAAGAGGAATATGACGCACGCATTTCGCCCAGTAGAGCACCTGACGAGATTTGAACAGAAAAAAGTTAGAAATCCACAGCCAAAACAGCAGCTTGAGGATCGTGATACAGTCGCATAATGCCGACGTCGATCAATGGATGTGAAACTTTGATCGGAATAAGAGTGCGGACTCAACACTGAGTCAAACGTATTCCTGAATTGACAAAGCAAGCAAAGAAATTCCTTCAGATTTATTGGGAGGTTGTTGCTTTATCTGTTGGCAGCCATAAGGCCAATCCAAGTGACAATCCAATCCAATCCAAATGGCAAGTGAGGAGGCCACCATAGATTGTTGAAGACGGCGCTGTTGCGGCGGATGATGGCACCATCACAGACAGACGCAGTCAACTTGTCCAGTCAGTTATTGATTCCAGTCGGTTTGGTCCTGATCCATTTCACCGCTTCGTTGACGTCCCCTTTTCTTAGGCCAACAAAACAATAACAACAACAGCAGTGGAGTGTGCGTCAGGCTTGCCAGCTGGAGTCGCCAACGGCGCAACAGATCGCTTGGATGGACCAGGCTAGCGCGGTGAGAAAGTGCCACCGCTTTTGAAACTCGCTCGTCACCGATCTTCAAGGCGGCCTGGCGCTCGGCAGAAGTCAATCGAGTACCTCACCGTCTCGTCCACCGCCTGGAACGAAAGCTATCTCGATCTAAGCTGTCTTCGGCAGCTACCTCAAATTTTCCCCGTAACTTTCGATGGCTCACAAGAAAGCCCTAATTTGCCAGCTGCCGAAAAACGTGCTGACGAGAAAAATTCTGAAGCAAGTGAAGTCTCACCGGTCGGAAAAAATTGAATTGAAGAGCCCGTGCGACAGTAGTTTTCGAATTATAATTATAATTGGCAACAGCGCTCGAGCAATTTTTGTTAAATTGCTAATTATTCACCTGCGTCGATGTGAAGCAGCTAAGAATCCATCCAAATTGAGCTATTTTTCTACCAGGAAAACTTAACAGATGTCGCAAGCCAATCTTAGCGCACCGACCGATGAATCCGTCTATATAAGCAAGGCCGATACGGAACCCTGAAAAGTTTTAACAACCACGTGAAGTTGTGCCGGCGCGAACTTACAGCTCAACTCTGACGCTAGAATTTGTTTTGCAGCAATATGCATCACCGGATCATGATTGTCGCTTTCGTCTGCTTGGCTGCAGTGGCCATTGGTGGGGCCAGTGGTCGGCCGATGCCGAACGCTGCCGTCGACCAGCTGGCCAGTCGGCTGACCAACCATTTCATGAGGGTCTTTCTGGTGCCCCAGCTGCAGCAGAACTTGCCTGCTGGTGAAAAATCTGCTAGCGAAGAATCCAACAAAATTGAATCCGGCGGCCGAATCAAGAAAGGTATGTGCACCTTTTTTACCGTTGGACTCTACGCTTTGAAACTGCATTCGAATCTAGTCATATTGTATAATTGTTTATTCATTTTTCTATCTCCCACAGGTATGGAACACTACATGCACCGGCACTCTTACATTCCAATGTTCAACTTTCTACGCGGCGCGCTTCGCATCGAGCTGCAGTAATCAAGCAACCATTTTGATGCTTGGGCGTTACGGACGACTAACAATTTTAAAAGATTTAAAAATAGTAATGTGTAGTTGAACGACTTTGTTGTCTCAAAAAAATCCAAGTGTCTCTAAAAAAAGTTGAAAACTCGGCCCACTCTGTTTTAGAAGTATACATTTATAAAGCTTACACCATGTGTTGCAATTCAAAATTAACTATATTTGTTGTAGTGATGCTATGCTAGTTCCTTAGAATCTCTACCCATTCTTATCCCAGAGCCCTGTAACCAGAATTTTATTACTTGTCTAAACTAATAAATAAAACGCGTTTAAACACTTCGAAGCCGAGTTAAATTTATGGCTGAAGTCAAGCAAACTAGCTACGGCAATTATGACGGTGTTTTAGCCTGCTTTTTTGTCGACTAATTACGAAAAAAACTAAAACATGAGTTAAGAATTAACAGCAGGAGGTGCTGATGTCGAAAGAGCGATCGGCGGTAGTTTTGGTTTGTGCTGCGAGAGGTGGTGCGTGATGTAATTACACATGGTAAATAGGCCTATCGGAATATTCTGTAAGCTGCATTATAACAAAATGTAATCTTACAAGGTGTGGCGACCAGCATAACCGATAATGCTGTGAATTTTGTTTACATCTATATCAATTATCTTGTGATGATCCTGCCAACCAATAAAAAAATATGAGAAAGAACTTTATACAAAATCATATAACTTTAGAATGAGACTAACGACTGCCCAAAGGGCCATGTGAGGGTATAGAAATTGAAGTTCGCCCCTGTTTAAATGCAGTTGGAACTACATAGTGCTCTCGGTGACCAATTTAAACAGGACATCTTGGATATAAGGTTTCGAATATTAAAAAACCTTACTCCAGTGGATCAAGAAGGAAATTCTGGCAAAATTCATCAAAGACAACACGCAAGCTAGAAGGCAACTGCAATTCGACTTCATATCGGTGCAGAAAAAAATGATGAACTTGAATACTCCGTTTACTCAAGAGATTGTAACTGTTGTATTTTGTATTTTGATATTCACTAGCTTTCTGTATTTTTACGTTCATTGTACACAAAGTAACAAAAAAATCCTACGAAATCCTCTACGAATGGTACTTGCACTTACCTGGGATTTTCACTTAGTAGCTAGGCACGAATCGACAGTTATGGCAAATTGCGAGCAGCCTTAAACGCCTAAGGTTAGACACACTCAACCGATTCTAGCTAATATTAGTAGTACGATACCTTTGCTTTGCCAGACAGTAGAGGGCAGAGTAGCCTCACCCTGCTCGGCCACAAAATTTGGCCTGATGTGTTGCCGTGCCATCCGCATCACACCCATTATTAGGGCCAACTCAAAGGCGGACCGTGTGTGTCTAGTGTCCTTTTTTGAAATCCTTTTTGTTGAAGAGCGACCCGACTCTATTCACAACTCGACCGCTTCCCTCTGTCGTTGCTATATTTAAAGCCATTATATCGAAAATCGACCATTTTTGAATTTGTCGATCTCTATGGGGAGAAATGGGATAAATTGGGATTTCATGTGAACTTAAGGCTCAAAAGTGCGGAGTACTTTTTGTACACCGTTGCACAGTATATGCTTGTTACCTTATCTCGTGATTAATCTATCTTCTACACTGAAAGAAGTCCTCAAGACATTTGAGACATTGATATGCGTAAAACAACAGCTTAAGGTGTTCTCATGTAACTAGCGTCAGGTTTTAGTGCAATTTTTCATAAATGGTGGCCTGCTAGAAGGTCCTGAAAAAAAGCACAATGAAAACCTACGTTCGTGTATTAAACTGAAAATAGCACAGGAAGGTTTCCGATCACATGAAATCCCCATTTATCGCATTTGTCGCCATATTTTCGGTATAACGGGATTTTGGCTCCAATTTTGGAGCTATTTGGCTCCAAATGAAGGGATCGATATTGGCGTAGAGAAATAAACATATTAGGCAGGGAAATCATGCAGGTGTTCGATTATCTCTGTCGTAATTAGTCTGAGATTTGATCATCGCTTCTACCTAATCGATAGACGTTCTGTTCTGCGTGCGGTGCGATGCACGTGTTTATTATTTCAAAACAATTTTGCACAATTTTTTAGGCCTAATCATCCCTCCCCCCTCCCAGGAAATCGTCGACAGCCAATCTTCCTCAAGCCACCCCCACAATTTTAATCTGTTAAGCCGCCTTCACTTTGGATTCGCCTATAAAAGTTTTCGAAAATGAGTAGAAAACATTCCCATTGAGAAAAGCTAGCAATCTCGGAAAGCAACCATGGTAAAATTTCTTGTCATATTCGCCCTGGTCAGCGTCGCCGCAGTGGCGGTCGCTTCTGCTATCGCCCTGCCCATCGCCATCAGCCAGCCTTTGATGAAAACGGCCAAGATCGACGTTGAACGAGCTGATTGGTGGTCGCCGGACGATGTCATCAACAAGTTGATGGCCTCAACGAAAGCTACCGTGGACAAACTGGTTGTCATGCGATTGTGCATCGAAATTTTACGCGGTTTGCAGCAGCATCGCAAAGAAGGCGGCGGGACTGCTAACAAGTCATCGATTGCTGCTGGAAGGCGAGACAAGAAAGGTGCGGCTTTTTCATGTTTCTTTAAAATCCTCTAGCAATGCTAATTTCTAAAAACCTTACAATACCTACGCAGGACTCTCGAACAGACTGAGCCGACCGTCCTACATTCCTCTGTTCAACTTCATTCGCAGGCGACTCCGCCAGCAGCTCGGCTTACTATGAGTTCATTTTTAATTCAAACGTTGAACACCATAGAATACTGCAGTCTGCACATATAATTGCTGATAAATAAATCCGCAAAACGTTTAGTTTATCCTTTTCAGACTTAGCCTGAAGCAAGCACATTGAATCACAACTCTATTTATAGCTATCTGCATGTATTTCGTATTTTCAACGATACGATAACATAGAAAACTAACTGCCCACTATCCACTTTTCTGCTTTGTGAGATCCGTTCTTTAACTGTTTCTTTCAACTTTCTGATAACAGAAAATTGATTTAAAAAACTATTCAAATAAACTCAGTACTTCAAATAAAATCACAGCTACGTATTGTGAAATACTAGTAATTGCATGTTTGCATTGTAATTTTTTTCTATGCTTTGTCAATTTCGGCCAATTCAGTCAGTCAGTCAGTCAGTCAGTCAGTCAGTCAGTCAGTCAGTCAGTCAGTCAGTCAGTCAGTCAGTCAGTCAGTCAGTCAGTCAGTCAGTCAGTCAGTGAGTCAGTCAGTCAGTCAGTCAGTCACCCATTCACTTAAGTCAGTCAGTCAGTCAGTGAGTCAGTCAGTCACCCATTCACTTAAGTCAGTCAGTCAGTCAGTGAGAGAATTCTGAATGCACTACTCGATACGAAAAATATGACAAAAACCCAATGCATTCGAGAATTTAAGTAAGACTTGCACGCTAAAAACGCATTAAAAAACGTGGCACTTTTCGTTAAGTATCTTGACTTCTGCTTGCGTATACTTGTCTCAGTAAAGTTTGACTTATATTAAAAAAATTTAGAAAAAAAGTTCTACATTTTTGGATCGATTCCAAATCTATCAATACATGTAATCCCTTCGAGTCATTCGCTCACAACTGCAGTGCTTGAGCTGGATTTCTGAGCACACCACGCCTCCCACGCTGGATCAAGTTTCTCAGCCACCCCCCCCCCCTACTCTAAAATTTGGCTGAATGTGACTCTTTGTAAGCGATAAACTTGTAGTTGTAGTTGCATGCATTCAAAGTTCCTTTGGACATTTTAATTTATTCATTTTCTGCAAATAAAAGTTTGTATTTAATAATAGGTATTATAATATTAATAGTAATATTGATCATTATAAAATATTATTAATAATTGCAGAAGCGTTGTGGGCACCTTGGGGCAACTCCTTCTACGACATCGTCGCACAGCACAACCAGCGGTTAAGGCATTCAACAACTCGTTTCTGCTTGTTTCTGCCCTCCGCAGCCCATCCATATTATTGTGCCTAGTTTCGTTTGGGCCACATTATCTCTAACTATAAAAATCAAAACTTCTTATTTATATAAGAAATGTCTTTAGACGTTACACTCACATTGGCCGAATTGCATGGTTTGTTCCGCATGGGATCCTCGGGGCAAGCCTCTTCTTCGCTTGGCAGTGGTGGCAGAGCGTCATCGTTACCGCATTCAATGAATCGGATGAACTCCAACAACTCTTCGTCATCCGCCTCGTCACGTCCACCCATACTCAAGTCGCTGAGAAAGTTGACCTCATTCCATTCAAGCCGTCAATGCTTTCAATCGGCAAATTCGACCAATTTATCATTCGTATGAGTGGCATGAATAGAGGTTAGGGCAAACAGAAGAAACAGGAACATGTATCCTCTGCTGCAGAGTTCCAGCTTATAAGACCACAACTTCATTTAACATGTTTCGTCTATGGTAATTTCAGGCTGTTCCGCTTAACTTTTCGTTCCAGACGTTTAGTCTATGGCCATCACTTGGCTTGCGCCAAGTGGAAAATGCCTATGACACAAATCCCTAGAATCGCTTAGTGAACAATTCCCGTCTGGGAAGTTGTGTCCTAGCCGTTTTGAATTGGTTTTTGGACGAAAATAAACACAATTCCACTATCGAGAGGTAACGCTTCACACACAACTGCCTTACCGCGTCGGCCGGTATGGCAGTTGTGTGTGAAGCGTGACCTCTCGATAATCATACAGTGTTATAGTTAGTGAGCGAAAAACCGCGTTTCACGGCCCGCTGAGACTGTCTATGGTAAAATCCCATTTACTCCTATGCATTCAGTTGGTTTCACGGCCCGCTGATGTCTATGGCATTAAGTCAGAAGACAGCGGGGTCAAGGGGGCCCCCACATTGGCGCACCAGCACTCTAAAGAAAGAAAGAATGAATGAAATCTAAGGAATTGTCTATGGCCAAATTTTGTGAATCGAAAAAATAGTAACTGATAATGATACTAAGCATTATTAAGCAGTATATTCAAGTTGTAGAAACATTAACTAAAAACTTATGTATGCATTCGATTTTTTTATTGAAGTCGGCCAAAGACAATTTGCAGCGGGCGGGCTGACGTACGTTTCACCCATGGATGAAGGAATCTATTCCTTCATCGAAGCGAAGGGTTTCGCTTCGTTTGAACACGCTTAGGCTAACTACGAGTATAATCAAAGTCTATGACTTAGTCTTAGAAAAAGCCTTGAGGACTATAGCACAAACTGGATTTTCGAGCAAGCCTCAGCAAAATGGCAAATCAGTAAGGGCCGAGATACAGAATCGTTGCAGCTGCCTCTACAATTTAATTATTGGCTTTGTCCCACAGAAATCGGGGGATAAAATTCATGCCTTGGGCCGACTACTCAGAGCAGTATCGTCTGAATGGATTTTGTCAAGAGGGGTCTGTTCCCAGTCTGTCCGAAGAAGGACTCTACTTTTGACACCGGGCAGTTAGATCGAAGTTGAAAACGGTTACAAACGTACTAAGAAGGCTCGGAGAGTCTTATAGCTCCCAGCAGCAAACCTCGTACACTCAACTCACAATTAGTCGTAAAAAACATCTTCACAGAGCATGTACAGCCATTGAAGATTGATCAAAACCACAAGAAAAATACGGGAATAGCTAATTGTGGTTATTTTTGTTTTATTTTTAGTTTATTGTAACGGAAAAAGACAAAAAAATATAGTTTCATTGAATATATATTCATTTTGGATTTATTTTCTACGAAAAATTTAATAAGCTGCGATTTTAAACTTGGTAAATTTTGATCTTTTTGATAGAGAAAAGACGCGTTGATCTTGAAAAATCGTTAAACTGAATTAAGGTAAAACAAATCGAATAGAGAATGAAATTTCATACAGGGTCACTCGAATTTATCGGTTTCTCAGCAGCACATCTGTAAACAATTCCTAAACTTCACTTCATTTGGCTATTCATCCTCACAGTGTTTAGCTTTCAAAAGGCACAAGTTTAAATTTAAGAGCCAGTTAATACTACAAAAAGAAGTGCAGCATTTCAGCATATGGAAATTGAGTTAATTAGTTCGAACAGTCTTTTGGCGATGCATGCACTTCTTTTTGTAGTATCAACGAGCTCTGTAATTAAAAAGTGTGTGTCGTGTGTGTGCATGTAGTGTTACATGTAAAAAATTATTTGTGGAATTTCCAGACAAAAAATTGCGCTCACTGATTTCTTTGCAAGCATTTTGCACGCGGCAGTTGATAATAGACGCAATATGCACTCTCAATCGTTGGGAATTTGAGAAGGTTCAGAGCTTGTGAAACTGTCTGCCTTGATCTTACTCTTAGCTCTACCAATATTGCCTCTCAGCCGCAGCTACCGGACGCGGACTCCAACCGGATGGACGCGAAGCCCTGGTCGCCAGTCGAGACGGTTCCGGAGACGCAGCCCCCGAGGCAGAAGGAGCCGCCGCCGCCGCCGATGTGCCCGTAGCCGACCCCGGCCCCGCCGCCGCTGAAGCCGCCGCCAGCGCCCGGGGCTCCATTTTTGCTGCCGCACATGCAGCCGCCTCCGCCGCCGCCGCCGAAGCCGCCGTCGCAAGCGCTGCCACCACCGGCGCTGCCGCCGACGAAGCCTTCGGCTGGACCGCCACCTCGCTCGCCATCGTCGGAGCTGCGCCTCGGGTTGACGGCCCTGCCGAGCCAGCCGGCGCCGCAGCCACCGTGGTTGGTGTCGCTCCGCGTGCCGCTTGGATCGTTGAAGCCCGGCTGTCCGTTGCTGCCACCGAATCCCGTAGCGGAATAGTCAGATCCGATGCTATCGGAAGCGTTGACGCCGACTTCTCCCGGCCGTCCTGCGCAGAGTTCCAAAAAGTTTAAACAAGCTTAGATGTCTCAAGAATACGCGGTTGCCACTTTTTGTTGCTTTTTCCATTATTGTCTCTAAACGGCATCAAATACGGCCATTAGCAGCCGCTCATCACGGACTACGTACTTATCTTTTATATAGGATGCGAGACGCACGATTCGTGTCGTTTTTTTTTAGGCTGAACTTCCCTTTGCGTGCAGGCATTGAAATAATCTTAAAATTTGATGCAGATCCTTTTTCACTGTGATGTTTGTATCTATTGTAATATTTCAAAGTTTTTTATCAATATATTTTTCCGTCTAGCTTAGTATTGTTTAGAAATATTTTACGTCTATTATTGTATTAGGCCTATTTTAAATTAGACTTTAACTAATTTCTAAGATTTCTGCATCGTGTAAACCATACATTACAAGTCTTACATGAATGAGGACTAAATTATTTGCATCCTGTGAAAAAAAAACTACACTTTGGCGAGTTTCTGGAGCCGGGCCACATAAGATTGAATAATCAGCCTCCAATAAAATTTGCACTTTTGCGCGTGTCGCGTCCTTCTACTTAAGTAGTCCATGCCGCTCATCCTGAACAACGATGAGTGGCCTTAGCAGTGTTCTTCATTGAAATCAATACATACTACTCAGGATAATTAGTAAGCATACGAGCTAACTGCTAAGGATTTACAGTTGTGGCGTACTAACTATTGCCGTATTGAATGCAGGTACCATTGCATCTGCTGTGCCGTTAGCTGCAAGCGTGACATCTCACCATTTTTCCACAGAGTGGCGCCACCGCCCCCGCCAGCAGCCAGCAGCAGCAGATGGTCGTTCGTCCGGAACACGAAGCTGCCGCCGCCTCCGCCGCCTCCTTCGCTGCTCAGGGAGGTCGAGCCGCCCATCTGGCCCACCACGATGCTCAGCTGGGTTCCGGCTGTCAGGTTGACTCTGGCGCTCACCTGGGCTCCCTGGCCTCCGGTGGTGTTCGTGAGGGTGTTGTTGCCTCCTCTGGCTCCGGCAGCCTCGATCAGGTAGCAGCCGCTAGCGGGAGCCGTGAAGGTTTCGATCGATCCGTTTCTGCCCGAGCTGCTGTCTGCAGGGGTTCATGCAATGTCCATTATAACTGATGAAGCTTTGTGTGTCACGATTTTTGCAGACATTCTCATATCTCTTGACTCACTTTTAAGCAAGTGTCCAGCTGACGGTAAACTCATCAGGTATTGCTCAAATTCTTCCGCTTTCCACAAAGTCACAGCGCTGTCATCGGGCGAGCCGAGCTGTCTCGTCACGTGACTTCCGTTTGGGCCGGCGGGCTGCCCCGATGACTCATTGCTGAGGCTGACTGCCCGACAGACTCTGGCGGTCTTGTTCAGCTCGGCGACAGCGCAGCCGCGGAGCTGGCACAGCAGCAGGCACTGACTTTCCCGAGCGACTTCGGTCTCGACGAACAAGCTACTCACAGAGTCACTCAGCTCAACGGAGCCGCTGGTGACGAATCGATTGAAGCGTTTGCTGCCCACAGCGTCCGTCACTAAAAGTTGAGCAAAGATTTATGGACAGTCCACATCGATATATTTACCTATAGCCGTCCAATAAGTGAGCCACGATTGCAGTAAGCCACAGAGGAAGGCAAATGGATCGAATGGAGCTTACTCACCGCATATCAGCACAATCGCCAAAATGACCGAGAATTTCATATTCAACAAGATTGTAAGTTTTTAAGCTGTGAATTTTAGCTAGATAGATTGTTTGCGGGGAGATGGGAGACCTGATGGGAAGCAGGCAAACCTGCATTTATGCCGTTAGGAGCGCAGGCTGCAGCCAATCCATGATGAAGGATGGGGCTGGGAGATGGGAGCTCCTCCAGACTTAGCTGTCATCACCAAGCCAACGCAGTCCAACAAGACAGTACAACCTCAACCGCCGCCTAAAATATTTTACAGCTGCCGTGGCTAGTCTCCATCACATGCCTCTGGCTGACAAAAAATGTCACTGGGTTGCAAAAAAATAATTGATTATCAGACGCATGAGGCTCCCACTCAAACAAACAATAGATATATTTGTATTCCAATTATTGCTCGCATAAGATTCTACCATAAAACGCGAACCCTTCTGCTGCTAATTAGCTATACTGCTAATTCTGCTGCTCATATCTGTGCATCTGCAGAGGGTTATGGCGCCACCGCACAGGCACTCCAGTTCATTATTTATTCATCGATAGCATCATTGAGTAAATAGACAGATTCAATCATCTATCTATCTATCTATCTATCTATCTATCTATCTATCTATCTATCTATCTATCTATCTATCTATCTATCTATCTATCTATCTATCTATCTATCTATCTATCTATCTATCTATCTATCTATCTATCTATCTATCTATCTATCTATCTATCTATCTATCTATCTGTCTGTATATCTGTCTATCTATGGATTTATCTGTCTGTCTGTCTATCTATCTATCTATCTATCTATCTATCTATCTATCTATCTATCTATCTATCTATCTATCTATCTATCTATCTATCTATCTATCTGTTTATCTACCTACCTATCTGTCTGTCTATCTATCTATCTGTCAATCTATCTATCTATCTATCTATCTATCTATCTATCTATCTATCTATCTATCTATCTATCTATCTATCTATCTATCTATCTATCTATCTATCTATCTATCTATCTATCTTCATAGCTGCTTTGTTAGGGACTAATATACGGTGTGTACGGGGTCATCAAGTACCAGTCCTTCGGGCCACAAGAACTGGTCGTGAAGTTGCCTGAAACGTAGTTTGGAAGCTTGTAGCTCTTTAACATAGGTGAAACTTTTTGTGCACACCAACTGGACAAAAAATGGCTTATTGTTTGATTGTGGCAGAGAGCATTATGTAAATACTGCACTGCCATACACAGTCAGACACAGTCAGACATTCTAATGTAGAATTTAATCTTTCTCTTTCAATTACCTTGCATTCTAGCAAGCTAACCACTGTTTCACCTCCTCCCGGCCTCATGACACTCTCCGTTCAAAGAATTCCAGATGCAAAAATATCTGGAATTGTAACATTAACTGCTGCCTAAAATATTTGTCGGCCAAATCTAAAAAACAATAGTCTGTTCACTTGGTTATTATTGGTGGTGCGTCTTTGGGGCGCCATTTCCTTTGATGGGCGCCATTTTATCTGAGCGGGGCGCCATTTCATTTGAAGGTTCTAGCAGCAGAGGCGCCAACAACAGGGGCGCCATCATCAAGACTACCTACCTCCCTGACTACACTATTGTTAAAGTACAATAAATTAGCGTTACCCCACGCGGCTATACCACAAGATTAACGATATATCAATTTGTGGGCTTCCACCCCAGATGCTGAGTGCAAGGACTCCTTGAATTACTGTGCAGTGTGTAAAGTTTCTGAAAATAGCTAAAACTATATTTATGAGCATATGGAAGCAGAGATTTTTGTTGACATTCTTCCAGTCTCTCTCTCTCTTTCTTTCCGTCTGTCGGAGCCTTCCATTTCATTCATTCTTTCTTGCCGCAGGTTAACATTCAGTTTTTTTTGTCAATTTATATTTCTGTATAAGACAAAAATTCTTACTTTGGCATGCCAGTTCGTGCGGACAGCTGTGGGGTCCGCCGAAATTCAACTTATATAGTATATAAAATATCAGCTTCTAACCACAACGCCATAAGCAAACGCAAGCTGTGCATGGTGTGTTTTTGTTGAGCTTCTAGTATCAACTCAGCCTAAGCAACAGCTACGAGTAGCTACCATTTTTGGATATGGAATTTCTCAACGTTTTCGCCGCCGTGGACACCGACCACGATCTGGTTATTCACGAGGCTGATTTGGATAATTACGCTGCCTCAATGAAATATGAGAAAGCGTTTACAAATGTGAGTTGAAAATATTGTATAAATGTATGCGCCTATTTTCTGTTGTAGAGGTGGTGTTTCTGTTGTAGTAGCTATCACTTCTGTTGTAGGGGTGATGTTTCTGTTGTAGTAGCTATCACTTCTGTTGTAGAGGTGGTGTTTCTGTTGTAGTAGCTATCACTTCTGTTGTAGAGGTGGTGTTTCTAAATTGTAGAGGTGATGTTTCTGAATTGTAGAGGGGATGTTTCTAAATTGTAGAGGTGATGTTTCTGAATTGTAGAGGGGATGTTTCTAAATTGTACAGGTGATGTTTCTGAATTGTAGAGGGGATGTTTCTAAATTGTAGATCGAGGTGGTGTTTCTGAATTGTAGATCGAGGTGATGTTTCTGGATTGTAGAGGTGATGTTTCTGGATTGTAGAGGTGATGTTTCTGAATTGTAGATCGAGGTGATGTTTCTGGATTGTAGAGGTGGTGTTTCTGAATTGTAGAGGTGGTGTTTCTGAATTGTAGATCGAGGTGGTGTTTCTGAATTGTAGATCGAGGTGGTGTTTCTGAATTGTAGATCGAGGTGGTGTTTCTGAATTGTAGATCGAGGTGGTGTTTCTGAATTGTAGAGGTGATGTTTCTGGATTGTAGAGGTGGTGTTTCTGAATTGTAGAGGTAGTGTTTCTAAATTGTAGAGGTGGTGTTTCTGAATTGTAGAGGTGATGTTTCTGAATTGTAGAGGTGATGTTTCTAAATTGTAGAGGTGGTGTTTCTGAATTGTAGAGGTGATGTTTCTGAATTGTAGAGGTGATGTTTCTGAATTGTAG
The DNA here is from genome assembly GCA_002269645.1 of Macrostomum lignano. Classification (NCBI taxonomy): domain Eukaryota; kingdom Metazoa; phylum Platyhelminthes; family Macrostomidae; genus Macrostomum; species Macrostomum lignano. The sequence goes on along the minus strand of NIVC01000175.1, from coordinate 572,848 downwards.
AGGTGATGTTTCTGGATTGTAGAGGTGGTGTTTCTGAATTGTAGAGGTAGTGTTTCTAAATTGTAGAGGTGGTGTTTCTGGATTGTAGAGGTGATTTTTCTGAATTGTAGAGGTGATGTTTCTAAATTGTAGAGGTGGTGTTTCTGAATTGTAGAGGTGATGTTTCTGAATTGTAGAGGTGATGTTTCTGAATTGTAGAGGTGATGTTTCTGGATTGTAGAGGTCATGTTTCTGAATTGTAGAGGTGGTGTTTCTGGATTGTAGAGGTGGTGTTTCTAAATTGTAGAGGTGATGTTTCTGAATTGTAGAGGTGATGTTTCTGAATTGTAGAGGTGATGTTTCTGAATTGTAGAGGTGATGTTTCTGAATTGTAGAGGTGATGTTTCTGAATTGTAGAGGTGATGTTTCTGGATTGTAGAGGTGATGTTTCTGAATTGTAGAGGTGATGTTTCAGGATTGTAGAGGTGATGTTTCTGGATTGTAGAGGTGATGTTTCTGAATTGTAGAGGTGATGTTTCTGAATTGTAGAGGTGATGTTTCTGAATTGTAGAGGTGATGTTTCTGAATTGTAGAGGTCATGTTTCTGAATTGTAGAGGTGGTGTTTCAGGATTGTAGAGGTGATGTTTCTGAATTGTAGAGGTGATGTTTCTGAATTGTAGAGGTGGTGTTTCAGGATTGTAGAGGTGATGTTTCTGGATTGTAGCGGTCATGTTTCTGAATTGTAGAGGTGGTGTTTCTGGATTGTAGAGGTGATGTTTCTGGATTGTAGAGGTGGTGTTTCTGAATTGTAGAGGTGGTGTTTCTGAATTGTAGAGGTGATGTTTCTGAATTGTAGAGGTGGTGTTTCAGGATTGTAGAGGTGATGTTTCTGGATTGTAGAGGTCATGTTTCTGAATTGTAGAGGTGGTGTTTCTGGATTGTAGAGGTGATGTTTCTGGATTGTAGAGGTGGTGTTTCTGAATTGTAGAGGTGGTGTTTCTGAATTGTAGAGGTGGTGTTTCTGGATTGTAGAGGTGATGTTTCTGGATTGTAGAGGTCATGTTTCTGAATTGTAGAGGTGGTGTTTCTGGATTGTAGAGGTGGTGTTTCAGGATTGTAGAGGTCATGTTTCTGAATTGCAGAGGTGGTGTTTCTGAATTGTAGAGGTGATGTTTCTGGATTGTAGAGGTCATGTTTCTGAATTGTAGAGGTGGTGTTTCTGAATTGTAGAGGTGATGTTTCTGGATTGTAGAGGTGGTGTTTCTGAATTGTAGAGGTGATGTTTCTGAATTGTAGAGGTGATGTTTCTGAATTGTAGAGGTCATGTTTCTGAATTGTAGAGGTGGTGTTTCTGAATTGTAGAGGTGATGTTTCTGGATTGTAGAGGTGGTGTTTCTGAATTGTAGAGGTGATGTTTCAGGATTGTAGAGGTGATGTTTCTGAATTGTAGAGGTGGTGTTTCAGGATTGTAGAGGTGATGTTTCTGGATTGTAGAGGTCATGTTTCTGAATTGTAGAGGTGGTGTTTCTGGATTGTAGAGGTGATGTTTCTGGATTGTAGAGGTCATGTTTCTGAATTGTAGAGGTGGTGTTTCTGAATTGTAGAGGTGATGTTTCTGAATTGTAGAGGTGGTGTTTCAGGATTGTAGAGGTGATGTTTCTGAATTGTAGAGGTGATGTTTCTGAATTGTAGAGGTGGTGTTTCAGGATTGTAGAGGTCATGTTTCTGAATTGTAGAAGTGATGTTTCTGGATTGTAGAGGTGATGTTTCTGGATTGTAGAGGTGGTGTTTCTGAATTGTAGAGGTCATGTTTCTGGATTGTAGAGGGGATGTTTCTGTTGTAGAGGTGATTTTTCTGAATTGTAGAGGTGATGTTTCTGAATTGTAGAGGTGGTGTTTCTGGATTGTAGAGGTGATGTTTCTGGATTGTAGAGGTCATGTTTCTGAATTGTAGAGGTGGTGTTTCTGGATTGTAGAGGTGATGTTTCTGGATTGTAGAGGTGGTGTTTCTGAATTGTAGAGGTGGTGTTTCTGAATTGTAGAGGTGATGTTTCTGAATTGTAGAGGTGGTGTTTCAGGATTGTAGAGGTGATGTTTCTGGATTGTAGAGGTCATGTTTCTGAATTGTAGAGGTGGTGTTTCTGGATTGTAGAGGTGATGTTTCTGGATTGTAGAGGTGGTGTTTCTGAATTGTAGAGGTGGTGTTTCTGAATTGTAGAGGTGGTGTTTCTGGATTGTAGAGGTGATGTTTCTGGATTGTAGAGGTCATGTTTCTGAATTGTAGAGGTGGTGTTTCTGGATTGTAGAGGTGGTGTTTCAGGATTGTAGAGGTCATGTTTCTGAATTGTAGAGGTGGTGTTTCTGAATTGTAGAGGTGATGTTTCTGGATTGTAGAGGTCATGTTTCTGAATTGTAGAGGTGGTGTTTCTGAATTGTAGAGGTGATGTTTCTGGATTGTAGAGGTAGTGTTTCTGAATTGTAGAGGTGATGTTTCTGAATTGTAGAGGTGATGTTTCTGAATTGTAGAGGTCATGTTTCTGAATTGTAGAGGTGGTGTTTCTGAATTGTAGAGGTGATGTTTCTGGATTGTAGAGGTGGTGTTTCTGAATTGTAGAGGTGATGTTTCTGAATTGTAGAGGTGATGTTTCTGAATTGTAGAGGTGGTGTTTCAGGATTGTAGAGGTGATGTTTCTGGATTGTAGAGGTCATGTTTCTGAATTGTAGAGGTGGTGTTTCTGGATTGTAGAGGTGATGTTTCTGGATTGTAGAGGTCATGTTTCTGAATTGTAGAGGTGGTGTTTCTGAATTGTAGAGGTGATGTTTCTGAATTGTAGAGGTGGTGTTTCAGGATTGTAGAGGTGATGTTTCTGAATTGTAGAGGTGATGTTTCTGAATTGTAGAGGTGGTGTTTCAGGATTGTAGAGGTCATGTTTCTGAATTGTAGAAGTGATGTTTCTGGATTGTAGAGGTGATGTTTCTGGATTGTAGAGGTGGTGTTTCTGAATTGTAGAGGTCATGTTTCTGGATTGTAGAGGGGATGTTTCTGTTGTAGAGGTGATTTTTCTGAATTGTAGAGGTGATGTTTCTGAATTGTAGAGGTGGTGTTTCTGGATTGTAGAGGTGATGTTTCTGGATTGTAGAGGTCATGTTTCTGAATTGTAGAGGTGGTGTTTCTGGATTGTGGAGGTGGTGTTTCAGGATTGTAGAGGTCATGTTTCTGAATTGTAGAGGTGGTGTTTCTGAATTGTAGAGGTGATGTTTCTGGATTGTAGAGGTCATGTTTCTGAATTGTAGAGGTGGTGTTTCTGAATTGTAGAGGTGATGTTTCTGGATTGTAGAGGTGGTGTTTCTGAATTGTAGAGGTGATGTTTCTGAATTGTAGAGGTGATGTTTCTGAATTGTAGAGGTCATGTTTCTGAATTGTAGAGGTGGTGTTTCTGAATTGTAGAGGTGATGTTTCTGGATTGTAGAGGTGGTGTTTCTGAATTGTAGAGGTGATGTTTCTGAATTGTAGAGGTGATGTTTCTGAATTGTAGAGGTGGTGTTTCAGGATTGTAGAGGTGATGTTTCGGGATTGTAGAGGTCATGTTTCTGAATTGTAGAGGTGGTGTTTCTGGATTGTAGAGGTGATGTTTCTGGATTGTAGAGGTGATGTTTCTGGATTGTAGAGGTGATGTTTCTGAATTGTAGAGGTGGTGTTTCTGAATTGTAGAGGTGATGTTTCTGGATTGTAGAGGTGGTGTTTCTGAATTCTAGAGGTGGTGTTTCTGGATTGTAGAAGTGATGTTTCTGAATTGTAGAGGTCATGTTTCTGGATTGTAGAGGGGATGTTTCTGTTGTAGAGGTGATTTTTCTGAATTGTAGAGGTGATATTTCAGGATTGTAGAGGTGGTGTTTCTGTTGTAGAAACCAGATGTTACTTTCTAACTATGTTGTCAATAGTATATACCATAACTCCTCCGATCGGTCGAAAAAAGTTTCAAAACAACGTAACAGCCTAACAGAGGGTGTATTTAGAATTGTTTTCGACGTTGGCAAACTAAATGTTTCAACCTGATATTGCAGCGTCATTGTTCTTTTTGCAGAAATGGCTTCGATTGTTTGACTCGAATAAGGACGGCAAGTTCACGTTCTCCAAGTTTTGCGAGACTCTCGGGTTGGATGAAAAAATTTATGAAGACAAGCTGTAAGTAGACTGTTTGTCTGTCTGTCTGTCTGTCTGTCTGTCTGTCTGTCTGTCTGTCTGTCTGTCTGTCTGTCTGTCTGTCTGTCTGTGTCTGTCTGTCTGTCTGTGTGTCTGTCTGTATGTCTGTCTGTCTGTCTGTGTGTCTGTCTGTCTGTATGTCTGTCTGTCTGTCTGTCTGTGTGTCTGTCTGTCTGTCTGTGTGTCTGTCTGTATGTCTGTCTGTCTGTCTGTCTGTCTGTGTGTCTGTCTGTATGTCTGTCTGTCTGTCTGTCTGTCTGTGTGTCTGTCTGTCTGTCTGTCTGTCTGTCTGTGTGTCTGTCTGTCTGTCTGTCTGTCTGTCTGTCTGTGTGTCTGTCTGTGTGTCTGTCTGTCTGTCTGTCTGTCTGTCTGTCTGTCTGTCTGTCTGTCTGTCTGTCTGTCTGTCTGTCTGTCTGTCTGTCTGTCAGTCTGTCTGTCTGTCTGTCTGTCTGTCTGTCTGTCTGTCTGTGTGTCTGTCTGTCTGTGTGTCTGTCTGTCTGTCTGTCTGTCTGTCTGTCTGTCTGTCTGTCTGTCTGTCTGTCTGTCTGTCTGTCTGTCTGTCTGTCTGTCTGTCTGTCTGTCTGTCTGTCTGTCTGTCTGTGAGATGAGATGACTCATCCCTGTGTCAACCCCATTCATTCCCTTTCCCCCCATCTCAACCTCCATCCTTTTATTCGGAAGTCATTCCGCAGTTCTCCCAAGTCTTTTCAGTGTCGCGCACTAACCTCATGTAAATTGCCAATAACAGTATGGCTAGACAGGTGACGTCACTCGGTTGCTTGGCAACGTCGGTAAAAGGGCAGTTCAAGGTCGTGATCATCACGAGTCACGCGCATGGGACGTGTTTTTCAGCGCAACTTATGCAGCTCTCGTTTTCCATATATGAGTACACGCCGCCTGTGGTTTCTCTTTGACTCAATCGGACCTGCGCTTACCCACTTTTGGGTACTGATCACTTTGGACTTCCTTTGTGATCGATTTGAGATTTGAGATCGCCTTTAATCCTACCTTTGCTAATTTTCTAATATCCCATTCCCTTCGTGTCATGCCTTTCTTATGGCTCTATTAATAACCACAAAGCTTTTCGTTTAGAAAATTAGGATTGCCTCTTTTCGCGTTTTAGTCGAGAGGCACGAAAGACGGTGGCCCAGCGCCAGCAACAGCAACAGCAAAAGCCTGCAGACTCCGACAGAGCTAACAGGTCTGTTACCCCGTCATCTTATAAAGTTATTTTTTTAAAGAAATAATCAAACTCTACCACTTACCTTTTAGACGCACGAGTCGACTTCCTCGAACAACCCCTAGGTTTGAATCCAGAATGAAGGAATAAAGATTATTGTGATGTAACAATTAAAACAAACAAACACTTTTTTGTTTTTGTTTTCAGCAAACCCGTTGAACAGGACGAGGTCAAGGAGAACATTGAGTGAGTCCTCATTTAGTTTACAATTTGATCAGGCCTAGACTAAGTTGAATTTATTTCCATATTTAGACCTCAACAGACCAGGAAAGTGAGAACTGAGCCACCTAAACCGAAAGAAGAACCGCAAGAAGTAGAAGACGAAGTTATTCAGTAAGTGAAAGAAATTGTCAATGACTACCTAGCTGTGTTCCAAAATATTACCGACTCTAATTTTAAAATCGATCAAAATTCCAGACCGCAAACTTCGGCAAAAGCTCGCGCAGGATTGAAGTAAGAAATATTACTATGCAGTCTGTTTTCAAGATGAATAATCTCACCTTGACAATTGATGTCTTATGATCCTTTTTTGTCGATTTTAGTTCGAAAGCTTCACCCGAAGAGGTCGCAATCGAATTAGGCGACGATGATCCTTCGTGAGTTTGAGCAGACGTATCTACAGAGGCGTTGTCATTGATTTTATGGTGTTGGGGAGACAGATAAAAGAATTCTACATGTACATGCGAAAAGAAACTTATTCTGGCGAGAAGGCGCTCATATTGGCCTGATGACACTCATTTTGGCGCCGCAGACACTCATTTTAGCGCCGCAGGCACTCATTTTAGCGCCACTGGAACTCATTTTAGCGCCACAAACACTCATTTTAGCGCCGCAGGCACTCATTTTAGCGCCGCAGGCACTCATTTTGGCACTATAGGTGCTATATTTAAACAAAATTATTGATTTCCATAACGGATCACAAGATGAGATGGGTATAGGGGACAAAGCATTAGCATGTCCCCCATAGCTTCTACTGGGAGGGGGCATGTCCCAGCCCTGCCCCCCCCTCCCTGATGACTACGATACAGCGTATCCGTGTGAATATTGTCAGAAGGATGTCTGCATTGTAGAAAAAAGTCGTTGAGCAGCTTAAAACAGATACCCACTCCTGTCAGGTTGATCAGCGTAGAGTTCTCAGACATGGAGCCGAAGGATTTGGATGAAGTCAAGCGCCTGCTAGCTCAGGTTGGTTCCAAGTGGAGGCGCTCCGGCAACGACAAGAACGCTAGCGAGTTTGAGCGGCAGATGATGCACGAGCTGGATAGGAAGCTGGGCAAGAGCTGGCAGTGCCAGGCGAACCCGGAGCTGAGCTACAAGGATGTGAATTATCAGGAGGGCAGCATGGCTGTGCTAGTCACGCCGCAGCAGAACAAACGGGTGATGGTGTGGCGACCTCAGCCAACGGGAGGCATGTGCTGCTGCTGCTAAAAGAAGTTCATGCAGAAATCTCTCACTTAAAATTGATATTCCTGACCTACCGAAATGACATACAAAACTTTAATTTAGTCACACTTGACTTTATGAAACAGTAAACAATTCAAAGTATTTGTCAATTTAATTTGTGTCGAAATGTACACTTTAATTTAACAAAAGTTTTTTCCGCTTGTTAGTCACCTAAAATTCAAGTTCTTAAAACTTTAATTTGAACTTAAGGAGAAATTCTAACGCCAGGTGCTACTATTGCAGTTAGTCAATTTTGGCACGAATTTGAATTTTTCAATACTGTAAAATGCGCGCGGTTGCACAACTTACGGGATTATGAAACTTAAAAACTGTTATAAAAAATAAAAAGGTTAATAAAGTGCATTAATTTAACGCGCTACTAGACAATTAGATGTATTTGTTATGTATTTGTTGTTATTTAACTTGCAGTGCACTTACTAGTATTTTCGAATGTTAATTTTCACTATTTACATGTGTCACCCTTATTGTCATGCTAATCGTATTGTATTATCTAACACAAATTTACAGTCTGAGCTAACAAATTGATTTTTTTGTTTAAATAAACTTGCAAATTATACATCAAAAAATTTTTTCGGGACCAATTCGAAACTGAAACCCCTGACGTGCAAGAACTGTCAGGTAATCAGACACCAAGAGTAATAAAAATATTTTTGTGCACATCTGTTCTGTTATAAAGTGCTCCATGACCCGGTATCTCGACCCTGAACCCCGAACTTCTACTCAGGAGGCTTCTGAATACCGGTTTAGTTATCGAAGTGATTTTTATCGGTATCTTAGGTGAGAATAAATTATACCTACCGATCACTTCGACTACAGTAACTCAATTTTACAGTATCCGTGTTGGAAATGGCTGCTACAATACTGTCTTTTTGGGAAAATCAGGGTGTACATTTAATGCTGGGTCCGCAAACTCCGGTCCGTTGGCAACCACATGCGGCACGCAACGCCTTTCTGTCCGCCCCTGATCTCACTGGTCCTTTGAAACTTCACAATAGCGATCCGGCCAGCTCAAGGTCTGTGTCTCTTCTTAGCTCTATTCTGAGCTCGATCCCGGCTGTCTGATCTCCTCTCTCTTCTCTTTTCTCTCCTCTCCTCTCCTCTCTCCCCTCCTCATGTCTCCTCTGCTCTCTACCTTCCCTCCATTCTCTCCTCTACTCTCTCCCCTCCTCTCTCTTCCTCCTCTCCTCTCCTCTCTCCCCTCCTCATATCTCCTCTGCTCTCTACCTTCCCTCCATTCTCTCCTCTACTCTCTCCCCTCCTCTCCTCTCCTCTCTCCCCTCCCGTCCTCTTCTCTCTCCCCTCCTCTCCTCTTCTCTCTCCCCTCCTCTCCTCTTCTCTCTCCCCACCTCTCCTCTTCTCTCTCCCCACCTCTCCTCTCCTCTCTCCCCTCCTCTCCTCTTCTCTCTCCCACCTCTCCTCTTCTCTCTCCCCTCCTCTCCTCTTCTCTCTCCCCCACCTCTCCTCTTCTTTCTCCCCACCTCTCCTCTCCTCTCTCCCCTCCTCTCCTCTTCTCTCTCCCCACCTCTCTTCTTCTCTCTTCCCTCCTCTCCTATTCACCTCCTCTCCTCCTTTCTTCTCTCTCCTATCCCCCTTCTCTCCCTCCCTCGTTTCTCTCTTCTCTCTCTTCTCCTCTCCTTTCTCTCCTCTTCTCTCTCTCTTCTCTTCTCTCTCCCCTGCTTCCTTCCTTTCTTTGCTCTCCTCTCCTCCTCCCTTCTCTCTTTTCGTCTCCCTTCCCTCCTCTCCTCTCTCCTCTTCTCTCCCCCTTCCTTTTCTCTTCTCATCTTCTCTCTCACCCTTCTCTGGCCCATGCACAGTCATGCGCTAGGTTGTCTCTCTGACCCTTTTGTAAAAAATTGCTAACCCCTAACTTAACGTAAGCCTGTTAATTTATGTGCTAGTTGAAGTTAAATTTTTTTAAGTTAGAAGTTAAACTGAAATCTTAATCTAGTCAGATATCTGCTTGAAAACTTTGTTTATCACACAGGCATGACTTTAGTCTTTGAACCTCAAATTTTCCTTTTAGCTCGTACATGTCGTTTTTATTCGACGAACGTCCTTCTGGGTGTGATAAAAACTGTTTCTGTTTATCTGCAACTTTCGAACTTTCGAAGTATGTCATTTGCATAGATTTTTAAAGTATGTGAACTGCGATATACACTTCTACATGCACATGTATTGTCATATACCTCGGTGGACTTACAGGAGCGTACACTCGTAGTTGAATTCGCATAGATAACGCATCTGTATACACAGCCTGCTGAATTTCGATTCGTACATTAAAAGCACAAAAGCAACAGGTTTTAGATTTGAACGCAAACCGTTTATTTCGATATCATTTTCAGACTGCAACTTCCATGTATGCAGTTTATATAAGCAAAAACGGCTTAGTCAAACGAAAGATAAAGCTGAGAAGAAAGCGTTTCTGTTGCACCAACGGACAACCAAGTTATACGAACGTAAAACTGCAAACACGCAATGCAATCAACGTTGTCCTTTGTTCTTCTAGCAGCTCTGCTAATTGCTGGCTTCACCGAGTTCACAACTTCAGCGGTTGTTGAGCATGACAATCGTGGTGACCGATCGTTGAGGCTTCGCTGGCCGAAGCAAAGAAACACCGTCTGGCAGATGGACCAGCTGACTCATAAGCCGACTATCCAAGAGCCAACAAAGAGCCGCAACTACCCGCCATGGGTTACACCACCTCCAAACGGTCGGGACGCCCTTGTGAAAGCTAGCATCGTTTACAAGAACGGCAAGTTCAAAATTATGCCAAACACTTGGGCGCCAAATTCTGTAGCCTACGGATCTTTGGCTAAGACGCTTAACAAAACGGGCTGGGACATTCTCGACGTCATTAGTGGAACTGACGCTGCTTTGAGGAATGACACGGCCTCGATGTATGCAGCAGGCCTGGTGGAGGGCTACCTCACTGCCGATCGCATCGCTCTCATGTACACTAACATGATGGCCAACTTTTTCGGCACTGAGCAAAGCAGGAAAGTGTTGCTACCCAAAGTTCGACAGTTTCTAACTCGACAATTTCAATGGGGACGGCAGTTTGCCGCGGCGAATCCGCAGTCGGCGGTGGCGAGGCACACCGGCTTTGTTCTGGCTCAGCTCCAAGGACTCATCGATGGCTACTTGGCTAGGAATGACACCGTGGTTCGGGATCCGTTTGTACTGCACCTGCTCAATGCAGTTGGAGACATGCTGGACCTGCAGACGGCGTTGAACAACACGAAGGAAGATCACTTTATGAGGATGTCGCAGTCAGAGTTCACGACTTTCTTCCAGAAAGCAGGGCACTGTTCCGCTTTGATTCGGGTGACTCCTGGCCTCGAAAAGATTTTTATGGGACACTCCAGTTGGTTTGTTTATGCTGCAGCGCTTCGAATTTTCAAGAATTACCTCCTCAAGTTGAACGACAAAGACTTGTCCAGCCCTTTGATTTCCTTCTCAAGCTATCCCGGTTTTCTAGAATCGCTGGACGACTTTTATATCCTCGACAGCGGAATGGTAATGCTGCAGACTACGAACAGCGTGTTCAATGTGAGTCTGTACAAAACGGAAGCCTCAGAGCCTGTTGGCATGGCAACGGGTTCGAGTGGCCAATCAGATTGCGAGGAATGGAAGCCACTGGGCGTGGGTGATGACTCAGCAGAACTCCGGGACCTACAACAATCAGTACATGGTGATCGATCTACGCAAAATCCGACCAAACGCGTCCATCGATGACGGAGCGCTGACTGTCGTGGAGCAGATCCCGACTCTGGTGGTGTCTTCGGATCAGACGGGCCTGCTGCGCACCGGCTATTTCCCTTCCTATAACGTGCCGTTCCACGAGACGGTCTACAACCTGAGCGGCTACCCGGATGTGGTGAAGCAGCGCGGCCTGGACTTCTCCTACCAGATGGCGCCTCGAGCGAAAATCTTCCGCCGGGAGGCACCTCGAGTCTTCGACGCAGCCGGCATGGCGGCCGTCCTTCGCTTCAACGAGTTCGCCGACGATCCGTACTCCGAGGGCGACGCGTGCAACAGCATCTGCTGTCGGGGCGACCTGAGGAAGGGCTCTGATGCCGGCGCCTTTGGTTGCTACGACACGAAGTTCACGGAGTTCCAGTTGGCCAAGCATCTGACAAGCTATGCCATCAGCGGGCCATCTCGAGGCAGCGCAGGCCACCCGCTGTCGCCGTTCGCGTGGAGTCAATTCCCAAACGTGAGCCACGCTGGACTCCCGTCGGTTTATGATTTCAACTGGGTCGCCATGAGCCCGCTTTTTAATTGATTAATCGTCAACGTCATTATTGAAACTGCATGCAAATTAACGCTATATCATTGACAAGAAAGATTCAGTATGCAAATTGAATTAAGGATGAATAACTTAATAACTTAACTTAAGGAGAGACAATTCGTTTTATTTCATTAAAAACAGACGATCTGCATGTAATAATGAAAAAAGTGAAGCAACTCGAACGATAAAATTAATTAAATGCACATAGTACATGTACATGATCAATATATTTCTATCAACTTAATCGAGATTCCAAATTGCATTGTTAGATGCACGTGTTTGCTTCAGCAAAGCTTTTTCCTTACATACATGATGCACAGACACTTGTAAACATTACTACGTACATGTACATGTATACGTACATATATGCATGCATTAATTAATATATTTAGGGTGATATTTTTTACACAATGTACGGCTCCCGATCAAGTTTATGACAGAGCAAGTCTATTAACCTTGATTTATGGCTGTTGACGTCAACGTTCCGCGACGTCGCCATAGCAATCCGCCGGTTTTTCAAACTTAATTGGACCAAATGTACATGTACATGTATATGAAGTCGTGCTCGTTCTTCCATGGCCAATACATTTAGGAACAATATTTATCAGTTTTTTTCTGAAATTGAGCCTTCAACCTTGAATTCAAAGTTGAACCTCCAAAATTACAGTCACGATGTATATGTAATTTTCTTCTTTGGTCGTACTTTCTTAGCATTTTACATGTTACATGTACTTAAATTAAATACGCAAACTTTGTAAGCAGTACAGTAGAACATTACATTACAGTAAATGTATTCCTTCGAGATTTACCATCTTTAAGTATACATGTAATTATTCCTTCGTGATATTGATCCCCTAAGTAACATGTCGCAGGCAAACCCTCATTACATATGCGCAGTTCTTTGTTTTTGTTATTGTTCAAACAGAATAGTTTATAACACGACGGGTTTATTGAATTATATTTTTTTTTAAATTTAACACAATCTTGAAAGCGGTTTATTACATTAGTTATTTTAAAAAGTAAGCAAATATACCTTTTTACATTTGAAAGCTAAACGCATTTTTTAAATTTGTTATATCTTAAATGTTTTTAAACTGGTTTGACGCAATTATTTAGGTTCAAAGTTACTAATAATCATTTTCTGTTTTTTTTTCAGTAAACGTAGTTACCCCAAACGAGCTTGTAAATCCTGGTGTTGCGAAGTCTAGAAACGTAGAAAGTAAATAGCCTTTATGCTAGAAAATTTGGGTGCTAGTGATTTTATTAATTGGCCTTTTCTCAAATGGTTGACAAAGTCACTAATTGGTATAGATAGCAGGTAGGCCTAACCAGTGAAAGGCAGAATCTGCAATGGAATCGGAAAATAATAATAGCATAGTAACTAAGGAATCTGCAGCAAAAATAATAAATGGCAAAATGAGCTATCTATAAAGTTAGTTTTAAACTAGCGCATTAAGTCCCCAGGCCAGGGAGGGGAGCATTCAAATTAAAAATTCAAACATTGAAAGCATGAAAAAATAGTTTTTTTCGAATATGTGACCTATGTCCACATTGATTATATTGTTCAAAATTTTGTGTGAACTTCGCAACATTGAAAAGTTGCCACTCTATTTGCCAATGGACAATTTCTCTTTGAACTTTTTTAAAATAATAGATCCTATTTAAATTTTTTATCAAATGAGTTAGGCCTACACTTTGCCATTAGCCCCCAAAAATAGAGATTTTTTAAAGCTAATTTGAAAAAAAACTTAGCCAGATGGTTCTTGAAAAAAATTAACAATAGACAGACAGATAAAAAACACTAAATTAACAATTTAGTATATTTAGATTATAATTAATTTGTTTTTTTGTATTGTAGGCCCTAATTCAATGTTCAACCTTGTATATAAAAGAATAAAATATAAAAATATTACAATAGAATAGATCTTCTTCACTTTTTAGCTTGTGTGTACTTAAACTAGAGGTTATACTATTGTACAATCTTTATTGTATACCTATGTGAAGTTTTGTAATACCATTTTTGTTAGACATAAATAGGCCTATAATCTAAGTCTTATAAGTCTTTCTATTATTTGATTTCTCTTATTATTTTTAAGCTAAATACCCATAGTTCAAAAGGCAACACATGTATACCAAGATTTCCTAATGTATAACAAAGGTCTAAATATTTTAATGCATACTAGGATATATGGGCTTCTTGAAGTTTATGTTGATAAAATACTTCCAATTTTCCGATTTTTCTAAAACTTGCGGTAGACACTTTTGGGACACCGAAAATCTCAAAAATGCAAATAAAACAGCAGAAAGTTACCTGTACTCAATCACAATTTACTCAATTTCCTATTCATTTAATGAGGTTCAGTAAGCAAAAGTTTCTACAAATACATTTTTGAAAATGTATCCACTAGACTTTTAATATAGTAGCACATATGCTAGAACTTCATTAGGCCAATAAAAGATTAATATTAATAATAATATCTAAAAAGCTATTAGATATTAGATATTAGATATTTGTGGCTTTAAGCAACATATAATTGGGTTAAAGCTACCAAAAAATGAAGCTCAAATTTAAAATCAGCACCATCAAAAACCTTTATAGAGACAGAATTATGATCCTATCAAAATTGCAACTATTTTATCAACATAAACTTCAAGAAGCCTGGATATATCTTGACATAATAGTATAGTAGGCCTAAGTAAATAGTCAAATAACAATTTTTTGTATTGATATACAAACTAGTCTGGATCATGCTAGATGTATACCATAGTCTGGAAGAAGGGTGGTATGCCGGATTTATCCGGCGTACATTCACAACTTTTGGTGTACACTTGGCGTACAATTTTTTACTTTTTGAAATCTGGCGTACTATCTGGCATATAAAATGTATATTCAAAAAGTAGCGTACATGTTCCTGCAGTTGCGGAATCAAATCAAATAGTCTAAGAAAATAGTGTGCATGCAGTTAATAGAATCATATGGAAGAGTTTGTGAACAGTAATAAAATAAAAATAAAAAATAAAATAAAATAACGAGTTTATTTTTAAGCAGTTTTAAGTTTCCGGGTTTTTAAAGCTCATAATAAAAAATTTAAACAAATCTTTGCGTGTATTAGGTTTTCGCTATAAATAATATCAGCAAAAAAGCAAAAGTATTAACCAAATTATCAGTTAAAAATGTTATTTTACACAATTTAAAAACAAAATAATTCATTGTCGTAAAATTTGGCGTACACTAGCATACCAAAAATATTGTGAGAGATTTTAGTCCGGCATACATTCAGGGTGTTCCGAACTATAGGATGTATACCCAAACAAAAATTAAATATGCTTAGTTATCAAATGTATGTTAAAAAGTGTTTACAACATGTCTATTTTCAAAACTATATTATTATTGCAATATTAAATGATCTTTTAAATTGCATAATAAACCCATTTTTTGCAAATAATTTGATAGATTTTTTGCTTTATTGGTAATCTCTACATATAAAAATCAAAACTCTGTGTGTGTGTGTGTGTGTGTGGACAATTTTGATCGCTATGGACTCCCAAACCACTCAACCAAATTACACCAAACTTTACACCCACCCTAAACTTACTACGGAGAATGTCTTAGGCTACCTTTAAATTTCCTAGACTCAAGTCTTCCTACCTAAAAGTACAAAAAACTGCTCAAAATGCGCGATTTTTTCACTTAATCCTCCATAGCGCTGCTCCACTTCTACCGATTCTCTTCAAATTTGACACAGATAATCTTAAACTATTTTGGCACAATCATGTAAAATTTTGAGTCTCAAAGTTAATCTTGAGCGGTGCTGTGCACTTTTAAAGTTAGGCTGTTTTTTTCAGCGTAGCAACCACCCCAACCTCCGCCCGCCTGCCTCTCTTTCCCGATCTGGGCAAAGGGTGTGAATAGGTTTTAAAATGCCTAACTTTCGGCTGCCATAGTTTTGCTCCACGTGAAGCGATTGACTTCAAATTTGACACAATTCTTTATTGACTCATTCTCTGCCTACATGTAAAGTCTCAACTCTGTATCTCAATCAGGACAGAAACTGTAAGCATGTGAAGTTTGTCTGCTTTTTCTGTTGTTTGTGCCACTCACTCACTCATTCCCCCAGAGCAAGACGAAGGGTCAGGCGATAGGACTGAATGTACATAGCAAATGTACAGTGTTTTGGAATAACTTTATTTATAGCCTTCTCTGCACCCCGAGAGTGGAGAGGCTACGTTTAGCCATGACAGTTTAGTGAGAAATTCTAACCACTGCCCTCCCCTCTGTATTGGCAAACTCTGCAGCAGTTTAACAGTGGATGGCAAATCAAGGCAATCCAGCATGGTTTGTAAAAGCGAAAGATTTATGAAAAGGCGATGCGATGCAATGAAATACAACCCTACTAAATTAGGCACACCATGGAAATTTTAAGTTTCTCTTAAAAGTACTTTGAAATTTAAATGGCCTAAGAAATGCGTATTTCCTTGGTTGTTAGACTGATGCAGACTGCAGTGGAGCTGAAGATACACAAATTCCTTTCAGGGCTGCAAATTGGCAAGAAAGATGACGTGATCAAAGCATGAGAATAACAATGAGAGTAGTTTTTTTATTAAAGGCAGGGGGGCTGTGTGCACCCTGGCGCACTTTAAGCGACATAGCTGCATACAACCGGCGAGAGGCATTACTGCCCATTCCGCCGACTCCCCTGAGCAGGCATACAAGCGCGCGGATACGTACGCAGGCACACACTCACAGGAGTGTACAGCGGCCCTAACTTTATTTTATCGTTAGGCATGTACACTTCACTGCGCCTTGGGGGTTGGCTCTCAAGGCCGTTAATTGCACGAGCAGAGCCAAGCCAAGATTCCAATTCGGCCCCAAATTAATGTGACTGCACTTGAAATCGAGCCTGGGTCACTGGCACACCAGAGCCTACGCTAGACCGCTGGGCTACGCCCCCCCCCCCCCCCCCAAATAAAGAGTCCAGCTTATGTGCGGGCCAGATGAGAGTGGAAAGGAGAAGGAATAGACTATTAGAAGAGAGGAGAGGCAAGAGGGGGATAAGAGAAAACATGGAAGATAAGAGGAGAGACAAGTGGTGAGGAGAGAGCAGAGAAGAAGGGAGGAAGAAGTGAGAGGAGGGGAGAAAGGAGGGAGAGGAAAGAGTAAAGGTGAGAAGAGGGGAGAGATGAGACAGAGGATCGATGAGAGGAGAGTAGAGAAGAGTGAGAAGAGAGTAGAGATGAGAGAGCAGAAAGAAGATGACAGAGGGTCAAGAGGAGAGGAGAGAGTAGAAAGGATAGAGAAGAGAGGAGATAAGAGGGGGAGAGAGGAGTGAGAAGAGAAGAGATAGAGATAAGAGAGGGGTGTAAGAAGAGGGGAGAAAGGAGAGATGAGATTGTAGAGATGAGACAAATGAAATGAGAGATGAGAGAGTAAAGATGAGAGATGAAAAAGATGAGAGGAGAGTGCAGAGAGACGAGAGAAGATAATAGAGGAGAGAGAGTATAGAAGAGGGAAGAGAAAAGAAAAGAGGAGTAAGGAAAGAGAGGAGTCAGAAGAGGTGAAAGAGAGGAGTCAGAAGAGGTGAAAGAGAAGAGTACAGAGGAGATAAGTGAGAGAACGTATTAGAGAGTAAAGATGACAGATGAGAGAGCAGAGATGAGGGTGAATAGACGAGAGATGGGAGAGTAAAGAGAACAAAGGAGAGATAAGAGAGAAGAGATTACAGAGACTAGAAGAGAGAGGAGAGACAGGGTGAGAGAAGAGGAAATAGGAGAATGAAGAGGGGAGAGAGTAGAGAGGAGAAGAGAGATGGGAGAGGAAAGATGAGAGAGAGAGAGAGAGAGAGAGAGAGAGAGAGAGAGAGAGAGAGAGAGAGAGAGAGAGAGAGAGAGAGAGAGAGAGAGAGAGAGAGAGAGAGAGAGAGAGAGCGCAGAGCAGAGCAGAGAGAAACAAGAAGAGATAAGAGAGAAAAGATAAAAGAAGAGAAAGGAGAGATAAAAACGCAGACAAGAGAGAAGAGAGGTGAGGGAAGAGACGAGCGACGAGGGGAGAGAGAAGAGATAAAACAAGAAAAGAAATGAGAGGAAAGAGAGAGAGGAAAGAGGTGAGAGAAGAGACGAGAGAAGAGGGGAGAGAGGAGAGAGTAGAGAGGAGAGAGGAGAGAGTTAAGAGAAGAGAAAAAAGAATAGAGAGGAGAAGGAAGAGACGAGAGAAGAGGGGGAGAGAGGAGAGAGGAGAAGAGAGAAAACGAAAAAGTAGAGAGGAGGAGAGAGAAAAGAAAAGGGAAGAGATGAGATAAGAGATATGAAAGAGAAGAGAGATGAGGGAAGATACGAAAGAAGATAGAAGAGAGGAGAGGAGAGAGAAAACGAAAGAGTAGAGAGGAGAGAGAGAGAGAGGAAAGAGTAGAGAGAAGAGATAAGAGAGATGAGGGAAGATACAAGAGAAGAGGGGAGAGAGGAGAGACGAGGGACAAGAGAGATGAGAGGAAACAAAGAGACGATAGAAATTTTAAAGGATCCAAGGGACATAGGGAGAGTCAGGGAGAGGCAAGAGTTTGCCAATACATGTTTTAGAGTCAGACAGACATTGCCTGACATTCTGTGCAGTACCCCAGCCAACAATATCAATGTTTGCCTCAAATCCTAATTTTGCACGAATGTGTCCACTCTATCCTACTAACTATTAACAAGTTTTTGTTTGTGTATGACCTTAGATTTCAGAATACATGCAAAATTAGTTCCAGGGATTGAAATTCCCCGGGTTCAAAATCCGCAGGTTTCAACAGCTTGTAATATATAGAAAATCAATATTTGCAAAGATTTTTTTAATGGTTTATAAACTTATAAAACTTAGTAAGCCTAAAAAACAAAATAATTTTTCTCTGATTCTATAAAAAGCATACTAGGTATGTATATACATTATTTTTTGAAATGATGCGTGCTAACTATACACACTTACTTTTGCTATGCATGGATAATGCATATTGAAATTTTTGTATATATACTAAATGATCTAGAGTATAGTGTATAAACCTAGTATATAAACCCAGTGAGGTCTTACCCTTTTTTATGGCATTAAACCTAATATGTACTAATATAAAAAGTCAAACTGTCTAAAAAACTAAAAAAAGCAGTTTTGTTTCTATTTATAACATATTTTTATTTGAAAAAAATAATAATAAACTTTATATTTTTAAAGATATAGAAGTAGTATACCAATATTTTTGTTTCATGCACTTCATTTTTTCTTTTAGTTTTTAAGAAGAAAACATATTAGTAGATAGGAAAAAATACTGTGTTATGCACAAGATAAGTATAGCAACGCAAATGTTCTTTTTTAATTTTAAGAATGTCAGTAAGTGGACAGGAGGCATTGGTAAATAGATAGGATTTGTCAGTGATTGGACAAGAAGTGTCAATTAAAGGATAGAAAGTGCCAATCAGTGGACATATTTTGATATTTGATATTAATTATTGATATTTCTATAGACACACTGTAATTGACAATACTAAGAGTTAGATCTCTTAGAGTTGACAATACTTAAAGTTGATTTAGATGTGTAAAAATTTGTTTATGCATTAAAGAAAAAGCAAAATTGCATACTGAAAAGTGTAAAAACAAACCAATATTGTACAATCTAGTGTATTTTCAAAGTGTAAATTTTGTGTATCTACACAAAAGTAACAGGATAAAAATTTGTTGAAATAAAAGACTTCTTTTATTTCACTGGTGTTTGTACAAAAATTTTGCCAATAAAGAAACAAAGAGATATTTTGCAAAAGGGCTTTAAAATATACAGTTTAGAGCGCACTATAAAATTCTTCAATGCACTCAAACTTGTCCTCCTCCAAATCATTGTGATATAGATTCTTGATGACCTTGGAACTATATTTGGTGGTGCTCTGCAAACTGCCAGAATAATTGAAGCTATGATCCATTGTAGTTCCTTTTTATTTTGCCAGGTAAACAAACCTGTTAAGATGGGCATTAAGCGAAATAACTTTTAGTATATTTTTTATAAAAAATTACCTTCTGGGCATTTTTAAATACAAATACGACGGGTGTCCCAAAAGTTCCCGGAATGTCTAACGTAGCTCTTCAACGGAGCCATGATGTTTCACGCCCTTGGTGTCAAATGAAAGGAAGTTTTGTCACGAAGAAAATGAAGTTAAAAGCATGTTGATATCTGTTTTTATTCAGGAGCTGCAGCAAGAAACGTGCGCGGGGGTCGGGGGTACTGTTACACAACCTCAAAAATCTATGGCAATGATTTTAAACAATAAAACACAGAACATTTCATACCGTTGATGAATCCTTGGGACATGCACCGATTCAAAATTCAAAGCGAATCGTCAAGCTCAGCCTGCGGCTTCTCCACGTAGTCCCCATTCAGCTGAATACACCTCTGCCACTTTGAAAGCATGCCGTCGATGGCCTGGGCAAAAACAGTTCGAGGCATTTCATGATGCAGGATGACGCGACGAGTGAAGCCTTTAAGTTCACTGCGGTTCTGGAACACCCGGCCACGAATTTTCTGGACCGTCTCTAAAGCGTTCGATCCATTCGTAAATGGCAGTTTTTTTCAGGCTGTTCTCACCGTGGATGGAGAATGAGTGGTCAGAAATCTTGGCTCCACTCCATCCTACTGACCAAAGGACAAAAACTTGACTTCGCTGACTTTCGAGGCTCTGAAGAGAACCCAATTTGGCAAAGAGATTTCAAGTTGAAAGCAAGCGCTTGGTAAGAATTATCTGCACTCGCGCAAAAGCTCAGATTAGCTTAATGAGCATTTCTGCTTTTTTCCATAGACACTACCACGTCTTTCTGAGACGTTAGTAGCACGAATTCAAAATGAAAATATCCAAAAACGAAGATGAAAAAATTATTTTCAGTGATATGTGAGGTTGTGTAACAGTACCCCTGACCTTTGCGCACGTTTCTTGCTGCAGCTCCTGAATAAAAACAGATATCAACATGCTTTTAACTTCATTTTCTTCGTGACAAAACTTCCTTTCATTTGACACCAAGGGCGTGAAACATCATGGCTCCGTTGAAGAGCTACGTTAGACATTCCGGGAACTTTTGGGACACCCCTCGTATAATAGGTCTTTAGCATACTCATACCCAATAGTATTGACTTTTAATCATTACATTATGAGCAGCCATACATTAAACTGAAAATGATGCAAATGCTTTTGAAATATTTCAAGCAAGAAGTCTAACCAATGGCTGACGACCAGAAAAAGAGCAGGACCTTCCGCAAGTACTATTACCGCGGAGTGGAGCTGGACCAGCTGCTGGACATGAGCATCGATCAGTTCTCCGAGTTGGCCACCTGCAGAATTCGGCGCCGCCTCAACCGAGGCCTGAAGCGCAAGCACCAGTCTCTGCTGAAGCGGCTGCGCAAGGCTAAGAAGGAATGCGTTGTTGGTGAGAAGCCCGCAACTGTCAAGACTCACCTGCGCAACATGCCTGTGCTGCCCGAGATGGTCGGCTCCATTGTTGGCGTGTACAACGGCAAGACTTTCAATGCTGTTGAAGTGAAACCGGACATGATTGGGCACTACCTGGGAGAGTTCTCGCTCACCTACAAGCCTGTGAAGCATGGCCGACCGGGTATTGGCGCTACTCACAGCTCTCGGTTCATCCCGCTGAAGTGAGCTTTGCTGCTAGCTGGAAAGAGACTGAAAACTGCGAGTGTGATTTTCTGTTAGTTAGAAGGCTTTGGCGGTGAATTCTTGGCCAAATAATAACGGTTTGTTAAGTTGGATCAGTGAATTGGAAAAAAATAATATATCAATCAGTTTGATCGGCTAACAGTTTAATAGCTTGGAATATTTTTGTTTTGTCTTTGACTTTTTGCTTCGAGTTTTCTACCTTAGAACTATTATTTGGTATATTAGATTAGATTGTTTATAAGGTTTACTCCTTACACATGATTACCTCTCTACCTTATCGATAACTGCATCTCTAAATTATCGATAACTTCCCTCCATCTTATCGATAACTACCCTCTCTATCTTATCGATAATTACCCTCCATCTTATCGATAACTAACCTCTCTATCTTATCGATAACTAACCTCTCTATCTTATCGATTACTAACCTCTCTATCTTATCGATAACTAACCTCTCTATCTTATCGATAACTAACCTCTCTATCTTATCGATAACTAACCTCTCTATCTTATCGATAACTACCCTCTCTGTCTTATCGATAACTAACCTCTCTATCTTATCGATAACTACCCTCTATCTACCTCATCGAAAATTGCCCTCTGCACGTTAGGAATAAATTTCCCTCTTAATTTATGGATTATAATTACTCTACCCAATTAATAATTATCCGTCCACTTGAATTTCAGTCGCCAAAATGAGCAAGAACCAGAAAGCAACATCTGTCAAGGCTGCCCAGCCTCCGGCAGTTGAACAACTTCAGCATTCGCTACCCTTGACGCAGGACGAACTTACTAAACGAGCTGAAAACGCTCTGCGCACAGTTCGACTAGCTTCCGTTTCTAACGGCGCTATTTGTTATAGAACTCCCAATAATATTAAAAAGAGTCTTCAGTTGTTTGAACCGTCCGAGTTATTGCTCACTATTACCTTGTCATCAGAAGCGAAATCCATCAAATCCTCGGATGGTAACACGATAATCTTGACGCTGCCAAACTTGGTGCACTGTCCGGACACAGAATCTGGTTGTCTTATCACAAAAGATTTGCCAAGAGCTCCGGCAGATTATGATGCTACATCGGCGCATTACGCTGAACTGTTGAAATCTTGCGGCGTTAAAGCCAGTCTAACGGTGCTGCCTCTGCGCGAACTGACCGTGGCTTACATGCCTCACGAGGCTAAGCGTAGGCTCTGCTATGCCTACGATTACTTTTTAGCCGATCGGACCATTGTGCACCGATTAGGCAATAAGCTTGGCAAACAGTTTGGCGCTAAGAATAGGCGGAAATTGCCTATGCCTGTCGATTTGGAAGCAAAGAATTTGTCCGCTGAAATTGAACGCGCTCTGCGCTGCGTTAGAGTCTGTTTGAATGGTAGCACTTTGTCTTGCTTGGTTGGCCAGATGACTCCGCTATCGCGGGGTGGCAGTAGTAGTGACAAAGACCGATTGGATGAAGACCAGCGACTATTAGCTAACATTGTGTCAGCTTGTCAACAGTCAGCCCAGAGACTTGCTAGTCAATACGGCTTGTCAATTGCCGGTTTGTATCTGCGCTATCCGTCTTGCGGCAATGTGCCAATCTTTGTCGCCGATCCAGCCGCTACAAAGACTGCTAGCGGCGCCGATTTGGCGAAGACAACAAAGAAAAAGGAAGCCAGAGATTTGGATAAAGACCTGGCTGAGCTAAGCGCTAGTCTCTGGGACCAAGAGTTGCTGTCCAAGGCTGGTAAGAAGAAGAAGACCACCAAGGCCAAGACTGCTCAAGCTGAGAAGTTAAAGCAGTCAAAGAACAAGAAAAAAGAGATTGGCAAAATTTCCAAAAGCGCTAGCACTGAGCAAAAGCAGAAGACTGCCGACAAGAAGAAGGGCGGTCGGCCGCAGAAGCAGAAAAAGAAAAACAACAAACGTGAGACTGCTAACGCTTAAGACTAGCGATTTCTTGAACTGAAGCATTTTCCTGGCATTGACTAATAGTTATTTTGTGTCCGCGGCAAAATCTTGAGTTTAAATCTGATTGAACAGTAATATTAATTGCAAAATTGGCGAAATCTTGTGTCCGCCAGTAGTGTCGTGTTGCAAAAAACGTTAATTAATTAAATCGGTTTCGCAATGTTTTTCGCATTTTCGCGAAACTTGAAATAATACCAGCCAAATTTTGGTGTTGGCTTGATTTATTAATTTTTGTATTTATTGACTTTTTTGTTTCTTTTCCCCAAAGGTTTAATAACATTATTACCGAGATAGGAAGACTTCGAAATCCAAAGCAGTTGTCTTGTTGACTCTCTCTAAGAGGGTGTCAAAATATTTTTGAATTAGTCCACCCACAGCCAACGTAGAAGTGCCCCCCCCCCAAGCAGGCACCTCAGACTACTCGGGTAGTAGGACGAGAAACTGCGTTTCTTAAAAAAATTTGGGAGGTAGGCTTCTCCGAAAAAAATACATTACAGAGATAGAAAGGTTTCATTTTTGCGTAAAATTTACGTAAAATTTTAAGCAAAAGTGTATTTTTTCGTTTAGAGAAGCCTGCCTCTCAAAATTTTCCAAGAAAGTCAGTTTTCCGTCTTTCTACTTGAGTAGTCCTTGGCGGGCACACGCTCACGCGAGGTGTACACATTTCCGGGCACATACTCACGCGAGGTGTACACATTTCCAGGCACACGCTCAGGCGAGGTGTACACATTTCCGGGCACATGCTCAGGCGAGTTGTACACATTTCCGGGCACACGCTCACGCGAGGTGTACACATTTCCGGGCACATGCTCAGGCGAGGTGTACACATTTCCAGGCACACGCTCAGGCGAGGTGTACCCATTTTCGGGCACGCGCTCACGCGAGGTGTACACATTTCCACATTAATCCATTATCTTTCATGTCTAACCAATGGCTGACGACCAGAAGAAGAGCAGGACCTTCCGCAAGTACTACTACCGCGGAGTGGAGCTGGACCAGCTGCTGGACATGAGCATCGATCAGTTCTCCGAGTTGGCCACCTGCAGGATTCGCCGCCGCCTCAACCGAGGCCTGAAGCGCAAGCACCAGTCTCTGCTGAAGCGGCTGCGCAAGGCTAAGAAGGAATGCGTTGTTGGTGAGAAGCCCGCAACTGTCAAGACTCACCTGCGCAACATGCCTGTGCTGCCCGAGATGGTCGGCTCCATTGTTGGCGTGTACAACGGCAAGACTTTCAATGCTGTTGAAGTGAAACCGGACATGATTGGGCACTACCTGGGAGAGTTCTCGCTCACCTACAAGCCTGTGAAGCATGGCCGACCGGGTATTGGCGCTACTCACAGCTCTCGGTTCATCCCGCTGAAGTAGGGATCTCATGAGCAATGTACTTTTAAAACTGTCGGAGATTCAAATTTCAAGTGTTTTTTTAATGCCGAAATAAACAGAGTTGAAAGGTATTCTTGGCTTGGAACAATGATTGTCTCTATCTTCATTTAGGTCCTTTATCCTTGCTATTGTAATGTGGTATTTAGCTTCTGTGTTCATCATATTGTGGGGTATTTAGCTTCTGTGTCCATCATATAGTGGGGTATTTAGCTTCTGTGTCCATCATATAGTGGGGTATTTAGCTTCTGTGTCCATCATATAGTGGGGTATTTAGCTTCTGTGTCCATCATATAGTGGGGTATTTAGCTCCTGTATCCATCATATAGTGGGGTATTTAGCTTCTGTATCCATCATATAGTGGGGTATTTAGCTTCTGTATCCATCATTTAGTGGGGTATTTAGCTCCTGTATCCATCATATAGTGGGGTATTTAGCTCCTGTATCCATCATATAGTGGGGTATTTAGCTTCTGTATCCATCATATAGTGGGGTATTTAGCTCCTGTATCCATCATATAGTGGGGCATTTAGCTCCTGTATCCATCATATAGTGGGGTATTTAGCTTCTGTATCCATCATATAGTGGGGTATTTAGCTTCTGTATCCATCATATAGTGGGGTATTTAGCTCCTGTATCCATCATATAGTGGGGCATTTAGCTTGTCTATAAATAAAAATTCATATTTTGATTAATATTTCTGTTGATACTTTTCAGCAAGCGCAGCCAACCTAACCTCTCATTCGAACAAAGACCGTCATACTAAATCAATCAATCAATCAACATGCCCGATAAAATCGCTCTTAGCTTAGATGACATCATCAAGATGACAAAGCCCGCGGGTCGTGGCCGCGGCCGCGGCGGAGCCCGTCGAGGTGCTGGGGGCGGTGGCGGCGCTGGCGGCGGCATCCGCGGAGGCGGCGGCGTACAAAAGCGCGAATGGCGTCGTCCAGCTTCCGCTAACAATGCTCCATCAAATCAGCCGATGCAATCTCAACAGCAGACTGGCAAATTGTTAATCTCTAATCTAGACTTTGGCGTCACGGATTCCGATTTGTTCGAACTGTTCTCCGAATTCGGTCGAGTTAAGAAAACTACAATTCATTACGATCGTTCGGGCAGATCGTTGGGCACAGCTGATGTGTACTTTGACCGGCAGCAAAGTGCCGCTAAGGCTTTCAATCAGTACAATGGCGTGCCGCTTGACGGCCGGCCGATGCGAATTGAACTTGTCGGAGGTGGCGGCGGCGGCGGAATGACTGGCGGGCGTCGGGTGCTTCAACAGCCTCAGCAGCAGCGGCGTGGTGGTGGCACCGGCGGTAGTGGCGGTTTCGCCAACCGCGGAGGTCGAGGCGGTGGTCGCGGCGCTGCTCGAGGAGGTCGCGGCGGTCGCGGCGGAGGTCGGGGCGGCGGCGGTGGCAGGCAGCCGGTGCCCAGCAAAGAAGATCTTGACGCGGAGCTGGACAAGTACACCGCCGCTGCTGCCGCTGCTGAGTGAAGGAAAACCTCTTTTGTCTCTAAAAATAAAAGTACATCCAGCACCCCCGGTACCTGTAGTTAATAACTGACGGTTATCAAAACCTTGAATTGCTTTGCTGTTAGTTGCGTTTGTATCGAGCTGATAATACCAGTGTCGCTGTCTTTTATACAGTTTAAACAAATTAAATAATAATAGTAAATTCTTACTTGTCTGTTGTCGTGTTTTAGCTTATAATACGAGTAGTTATAATTAATATGAATTATAATTAATTGCGTGTCACTTTTTTAAACTATTCAAAACTCAATGAAACTTGAGCAACTTGTCACCCCAGTCTCAAGGTTTAAGTCATCTTTTCAATGTGCCGGTTTTTTCTGTTTCGTTTCTTGTTCCAGTCCAACAAAATCGTAATTTTTATTGTAATCATTCTCGCACTAAATACTACTTACTTTGCTGCCTGTTATTAGTAGGCATATTTGTCTCTGTGTGTGTAATAATTTTGCTGGCGTTGAAAAACAAAACATTGTGAAATGAGAAACAAAGAAACGCAACAAAAACTCAGACGACATAATAGTCTGGAAAACTGTTCTCTCAATCGTTGTTTCATTTATTTGTACGGTTTTAGAAGACGAAAAACAGAAATAATGTTTAGCATTCTGCAAACACGATGCTACTAGCAAGTAGTGCGCGATATATTGCTCTGTCTGTTAAAATTTCATGATGCAACCTGTTTACTAGCTAACAATAATTAATCTATAAAAATATTTAGCATTTTGTCTGCTTACCGGGCCAACACTACTTAAGTAGTGTCTCTCGAACATTTTTTTTATCATTTGCGTTTTATTCAGCTTTTTTTATTATCTAGGAATAATATCTCTTAATAAGGCATTTAAAACTAAAAATAATTTTCTTATAACCTTTTAGTTTCAATATGTTCTCCGTTTCTTAAAAATATGATTTTAAAATATTAGGTTTTTGTTATCCAGCTCTCAATCACAATAATTAATTAATTATTAATTACCTGTGCCAGTTTGTTTCATCGTTCTGTGCTAAACAAAATCATGCCGGTTTTTTAAGCAAGTGAGTTTGTTTAAATCATTTAGATACACGCGGTATGCGTATGGTTTTTCTTTCAGTTGCACTGTCTGGCACTACAATTTTGAATCATTCTTAGAGTCGCCCTTGAATCATTCTTAGAATCGCCCTTGAATCATTCTTAGAATCGCCATTGAATCATTCTTAGAATCGCCCTTGAATCATTCTTAGAATCGCCCTTGAATCATTCTAAGAATCGCCCTTGAATCATTCTAAGAATAGTCCCTAAACCTTTCTTAGAATAGTCCCTGAATCATTCTTAGAATAGTCCCTGAATCATTCTTAGAATCGCCCTTGAATCATTCTTAAAATCGCCCTTGAATCATTCTTAGAATCGCCCTTGAATCATTCTTAGAATCGCCCTTGAATCATTCTTAGAATCGCCCTTGAATCATTCTTAGAATCGCCCTTGAATCATTCTTAGAATCGCCCTTGAATCATTCTTAGAATCGCCCTTGAATTATTCTTAGAATCGCCCTTGAATCATTCTTAGAATCGCCCTTGAATCATTCTAAGAATAGTCCCTAAACCTTTCTTAGAATAGTCCCTGAATCATTCTTAGAATAGTCCCTGAATCATTCTTAGAATCGCCCTTGAATCATTCTTAAAATCGCCCTTGAATCATTCTTAGAATCGCCCTTGAATCATTCTTAGAATCGCCCTTGAATCATTCTTAGAATCGCCCTTGAATCATTCTTAGAATCGCCCTTGAATTATTCTTAGAATCGCCATTGAATCATTTTTAAAATCGCCCTTGAATCATTCTTAGAATCGCCCTTGAATTATTCTTAGAATCGCCATTGAATCATTCTTAGAATCGCCCTTGAATCATTCTTAGAATCGCCCTTGAATCATTCTTAGAATCGCCCTTGAATCATTCTTAGAATCGCCCTTGAATCATTCTTAGAATCGCCCTTGAATCATTCTTAGAATCGCCCTTGAATTATTCTTAGAATCGCCCTTGAATCATTCTTAGAATCGCCCTTGAATCATTCTAAGAATAGTCCCTAAACCTTTCTTAGAATAGTCCCTGAATCATTCTTAGAATAGTCCCTGAATCATTCTTAGAATCGCCCTTGAATCATTCTTAAAATCGCCCTTGAATCATTCTTAGAATCGCCCTTGAATCATTCTTAGAATCGCCCTTGAATCATTCTTAGAATCGCCCTTGAATCATTCTTAGAATCGCCCTTGAATTATTCTTAGAATCGCCATTGAATCATTTTTAAAATCGCCCTTGAATCATTCTTAGAATCGCCCTTGAATTATTCTTAGAATCGCCATTGAATCATTCTTAGAATCGCCCTTGAATCATTCTTAGAATCGCCCTTGAATCATTCTTAAAATCGCCCTTGAATCATTCTTAGAATCGCCCTTGAATCATTCTTAGAATCGCCCTTGAATTATTCTTAGAATCGCCATTGAATCATTTTTAAAATCGCCCTTGAATCATTCTTAGAATCGCCCTTGAATTATTCTTAGAATCGCCATTGAATCATTCTTAGAATCGCCCTTGAATCATTCTTAGAATCGCCCTTGAATTATTCTTAGAATCGCCCTTGAATCATTCTTAGAATCGCCATTGAATCATTCTTAGAATCGCCCTTGAACCTTTCTTAGAATCGCCCTTGAATCATTCTTAGAATCGCCCTTGAATCATTCTAAGAATAGTACCTAAACCTTTCTTAGAATCGCCATTGAATCATTCTTAGAATCGCCCTTGAATTATTCTTAGAATCGCCCTTGAATTATTCTTAGAACCGCCCTTGAATCATTCTTAGAATCGCCCTTGAATCATTCTTAGAACCGCCCTTAAATAATTCTTTGAATCGCCCTCGAATCATTCTTTGAATCGCCCTTAAATAATTCTTTGAATCGTCCTTAAATCATCCTTAATATCGCCTTTTTAACCATCCTTGAAATAATACTTTAATCGTCTTCAAATTTTTCTGACACATTCCTAGAATGGTCACTCAATCACGATTAAAATTGTTTAATAAAAAATAGCCTTTAATTTAAAGGTGATTTTTCTGATAGCTTTTACATAATATTATATTCTCCTACCAACAGTAGTTTTCAGAATATTTTAGACAGTTTGCGTCTGAATTTTTGTTTTCTTAATTGCTACAAGTAGTCTATAGTGAAAATTTTCTTAATGTAAAATCTTAAACAAGCAATCTCTACAATCAATTTGTGAAATTTATATTATCCATCACTTTTTTATGATTGCTGTTTGTCCTAGCAAAAAAACTCTATTGCTTTCAAACTATATCTAAACAGCTGATTAACCAAGCCTCCGGATTATCATTATCTGCTGGGAAATTGATTGATAGCAGCGTCAGTAAGTTTCCGGTTTGTTTTTGTTAACATAAGATGGCTTATACAGTATGATAAAAAAATATGTAAGTACCGCTTTAATTGCTTGTCTGCAGACATGTCAACTCGAGCTCAACCGCTGTGGCAGCCGCCTCAGCAAACGCCTGGCGTTGATAACCTGCCACCGTTAAAGCTATTCAACAGTTTAACTAACCAGAAAGAACCGTTTGTGCCAGAGAAGGGGCGTCACGTTGAGTGGTACTCGTGCGGTCCGACTGTGTACGATATGTCGCATATGGGCCACGCCAGATCCTACATCAGCTTCGATATTATGCGCAGAATATTTGTGGATTATTTTAAATTTGATGTGCACTACGTTATGAATATTACGGATATTGATGATAAGGTAAATTGCGTGCGGGGCTTATTTGGTCTCAAATTGTTCAGTTATAGAGATCTCATAGAGGCAGGGAAAGTTAATAAGGAAACAGGTAAAATTACAAAGCGAGATCTCAAAAACAAGCGAGAGACCTGATAGAGATACAATAGAAAAATCTCATAGACCAAAACCAAGTGAGATCTCGTTGAGACGCAAGGAGAGAGATCATAATGGGCATCAGAAGGGATCTCATAGAGGGCACCAGGAGAGATCTCATAGAGGGCATCAGGAGAGATCTCATAGAGGGTATAAGCAGAGATCTCATAGAAGGCATCAGGAGATCTCATAGAAGGCATCAGGAGATCTCATAGAAGGCATCAGGAGAGATCTCATAGAGGGTATAAGCAGAGATCTCATAGAAGGCATCAGGAGAGATCTCATAGAGGGCACCAGGAGAGAGACACCCAGGAAAGATCTGAGACACAAGGAGAGATCAGATAGAGACACCAGTAGAGATCTGATAGAGACACCAGTAGAGATCTGATAGAGACACCAGGAGAGATCTCATAGAGACACCAGGAGAGATCTCATAGAGACACCAGGAAAGATCTCATAGACACCCAGGAAAGATCTCATAGACACCAGGAAAGATCTCATAGACACCCAGGAAAGATCTGAGACACCAGGAAAGATCTCATAGACACCCAGGAAAGATCTCATAGACACCAGGAAAGATCTCAGAGATAACAGGAGATATCTCATAGACACCAGGAGAGATCTCATGGAGACACCAGGAGAAATCTTATAGAGACACCAGGACAGATCTTATAGAGACACCAGGAGAGATCTCATAGAGACACCAGGACAGATCTCATAGAGACACCAGGAGAGATCTTATAGAGACACCAGGAGAGATCTCATAGAGACACCAGGAAAGATCTCATAGACACCCAGGAAAGATCTGAGACACCAGGAAAGATCTCAAAGATAACAGGAGATATCTCATAGACACCAGGAGAGATCTCATGGAGACACCAGGAGAGATCTCATAGAGACACTCAGGAAATATCTCATAGAGACACCTAGAAGAGATCTCAGACAAGCAAGCAGAGATCCTACTGAGACACAAAGAAGGATCTCCTCTGCATCATATCTCCACCAGATCATCAAGCGGGCTCGCCAAGGCTACCTATTCGATCAATACTCGAGCCGAGCCAGCAGTCTCGATGAAGTTCGGGCCGATGTTCTCGAAGCTGTCAAACGTTTAGAATCCAAAGCTAGTAACGAGACAGACCCAGATAAACAAGCTATGCACAAGCGCGATCTAGACAAAGTACAAGCTGCACTTAATAGCGACAATTTTAAAGTGCTGCTAACGCAATCTCGGGACTGTCTTTGCGATTGGTTAGACAGCAAGCTGGGCAGCACCGTCACTGATAATGCCGTGTTTGAAGATCTGCCGAAACAATTCGAACGTGAATACTTTGTTGATATGCGAGCCTTGAATATTTTGGATCCTGATCGACTGGTGCGGGTTAGCGAAGTTGTACCCGAGATTATTGACTACTGCCAGGTAAATCTGTTTTACCTTCTCTGTAAAGACTGAGATTCTCATTTGAGATCTCTCACTTAGATTCTCACCGGAGATCTCTCTTTCTCTTTAGATTCCCACCTCAGATCTCTTGAGATTCATTCTCAAATGAGATCTCTCTCGAGATCCTCACCTGAGATCTTTCTTGAGATTCTCACCTGGGATCTCTCTTGAGATTCATTCTCAAATGAGATCTCTCTCGAGATTCATTCTCAAATGAGATCTCTCTCGAGATTATCATCTGTGATCTCTCTTGAGATTCTCACCTGAGATCTCTCTTGAGATTCTCACCTGAGATCTCTCTTGAGATTCTTACCCGGGATCTCTCTTGAGATTCTCACCCGGGATCTCTCTTGAGATTCTCACCCGGGATCTCTCTTGAGATTCATTCTCACCTGAGATCTCTCTTGAGATTCGTTCTCAAATGAGATCTCTCTTGAGATTCTCACCTGAGATCTCTCTCGAGATTATCATCTGTGATCTCTCTTGAGATTCTCACCTGAGATCTCTCTTGAGATTCTCACCTGAGATCTCTCTTGAGATTCTCACCCGGGATCTCTCTTGAGATTCTCACCTGGGATCTCTCTTGAGATTCTCACCCGGGATCTCTCTTGAGATTCATTCTCACCTGAGATCTCTCTTGAGATTCGTTCTCAAATGAGATCTCTCTTGAGATTCTCACCTGAGATCTCTCTTGAGATTCTCACCTGTGATCTCTCTTGATATTCTCACCTGGGATCTTTCTTGAGATTCATTCTTACCTGAGATCTCTCTTGAGATTCTCACCTGAGATCTCTCTTGAGATTCTCACCTGAGATCTCTCTTGAGATTCTCACCCGGGATCTCTCTTGAGATTCTCACCCGGGATCTTTCTTGAGATTCATTCTCAAATGAGATCTCTCTCGAGATTATCACCTGTGATTTTCACCTGAGAACCCTCTTAAGATTCTCAATTAAGGGAATTAACAGTCTAAATTCTCACGAGACGTCAGAGTAGAAACGTTTATCTAATTAGATGACGAGGCACACAAATTTTTACTCCGACTGTTTACCTTGAAAATAATTTAATCCCAGAAAATCATCGACCAAGGCTTCGCCTACGAGTCCAACGGTTCGGTTTACTTTGATACGCAAAAATTCTCCGAAGCGGATGGTCATTTCTACGCTAAGCTGGTCCCGGCCGCCTACGGCAATCAGAAACTGCTGCAGGAGGGCGAGGGCGACCTGTCAATCGGAGCCGATCGACTCAGAGAGAAACGGTCTCAAGCCGATTTCGCCCTGTGGAAGGCTAGCAAACCTGGCGAGCCGGCTTGGAAAAGTCCGTGGGGTTCCGGCCGACCGGGCTGGCATATTGAGTGCTCAGTGATGGCTAGTAAGGAGTGCGGTCCTGTGCTCGATATTCACACTGGCGGAGTGGATTTGAAATTCCCGCATCACGATAACGAGCTGGCCCAGGCTGAGGCTTATTTTGGTCATTCGCATTGGGTCCGGTGAGTCGGCGAGATCGTGTTTCTCTGGGGTATTTTCATTAGACTGGTGCGTTTTTCTGTTTGGGAATTAGGGGTATTTCGTGAGGGGAATTAGGGGTATTCTGTAAGAGGAATTAGGGGTATTCTGTAAGAGAAATTAGGGGTATTCTGTAAGAGGAATTAGAGGTATTTTGTGAGAGGAATTAGGGGTATTCTGTGAGAGGAAGTAGGGGTATTTTATGGGAGGTATTAGGGGTATTTTTGAGAGGAATTAGTGAGTTTTTAGAGAAAATAAGGTATTTAACCGTAATTTGTGAAAATAATTATGGCTGTTATGTGAGGAATTTATGGGAGGGTATTTTCGAGGATTTCTTGGGAGAGGGTATTTTTAAGAAATTTATTGCAGGGGGGGGCAAAGATAATTTGCAGTTATTGAAAAAATGTTTTAAATCCAGTTTCATTCGGCGAGGTTGACTTTGAAAAATATTTTAGCTTGCATGAGAGTTACTTGAGTATATATTATCAATATATTTGGTAAGAGTATTTCTAAGAAAAGCTTATCCTCAATGATAGCGAGTAATCGTACTAGATGTCTTTTTCATACTCCAGCTACTTTCTCCACTCCGGTCACCTGACCATCTCTGGCTGCAAGATGAGCAAAAGTCTCAAAAACTTCATCACTATTCGCGAGGCTCTGGCTCAGCACTCGCCGCGAAAACTCCGACTAGCCTTCCTATTGCACTCGTGGAAGGACACGCTGGACTACAGCGAGGAGACCATGACTTTAGCGGCAAGTTATGAACGACAGTTTGCCGACTTTTTCTACAATATTGCTCGAGCAGTTGAAGAGCTTCAGCTGAGCAGCGAATCTGACAGTTCAGTGGCTGAAGATTTCGCTGGACAAGTCGCTTCGTTTGACGATAAAATACGCGAAGCTCTGTGCGATAATTTGGATACAAGACGGTCGTTGATTATTTGTCAGGAGGCAATATTTGCGGCTAATAATCTCTTGGCTTCTAGTAATGGACGAACTGGCGGTAATGTTCAACTGCTGCAGCGATTGGCTGTTGCCGTCACTCGATTGTTGGACGTGTATGGGACTGTTGATGTGGCTGGTACAGAACCCGGATTCAAGCATAAACCGCTGCCTGATGGCTTCTATGGTTTGGAATGGAGGCCTGCTACTAAAGAGTTGGTAATTTCATTTTATTTTATTCTTTGCGATTTATAAAGTATTCTGGCATTGTTCTGTGGTTATCGTTATCTAAAACCCTCTATAGGGTGCCATTATCTGAGATCTAAGTGTGCTATTATCTGTAATCTAAGTGTGCTATTATCTGAGACCTTTAAGGGTGCCATTATCTGAAATCTAAGGGTGCCAGTATCTGAGATCTAAGGGTGCCAGTATCTGAGATCTAAGGGTGCCAGTATCTGAGATCTAAGAGTGCCAGTATCTGAGATCTAAGGGTGTCATTATCTGAGACCTCTAAAGGTGCCATTATCTGAACTCTGTGTGCTTAATAAAATTAACTTAAATCGATCTATAACCTCACTCCCTCTGCTGTCCAAC
This sequence comes from Macrostomum lignano, assembly GCA_002269645.1. Classification (NCBI taxonomy): domain Eukaryota; kingdom Metazoa; phylum Platyhelminthes; family Macrostomidae; genus Macrostomum; species Macrostomum lignano. The sequence goes on along the minus strand of NIVC01000175.1, from coordinate 538,765 downwards.
CTACACATCCAGATCCGTGACCTGCTCCAAGAGGCCAAGCAGTTCTTCACCGACTGCAACCCGGACCTGGCGCCGGAGCTGGCCTCTCTGCCCAATCAATTAATCGAAGCCCTACAGAAATCCGGCATCAAAGCCAAGTTCGGCGACGACAAGCCCGAAGTTGACGATCTGCCTATTGAAGCGGCTAGCATTGATCGGCAGGTAACTTTGGCGCCTCTGCTAAGAGCCATCGCCGATGCTCGAGCCAGCGTTCGACTTCAAGCCCGCGAACGCAAGCTCAAAGACGTCTTGGCCGCTTGCGATGTCATGCGGGACGATCGGTTGAGTCGGCTGGGGGTTCGGCTGCAGGATCGCGAGGGCAACTTGCCCGCTGCTGTGGGCTTCTATCCGGCTGATCTGCTGGCTGCCGAGCGGAGTGAGAGGGCCGAGGTGAGGCGGGTTAGACATTGGCGCCAAATCCTGGTATATGAGAGTAGACTTGGCGCCAAATCATTAGCTATCAGTAGACTTGGCGCCAAACCCTTAGCTATCAGTAGACTTGGCGCCAAACCCTTAGCTATCAGTAGACTTGGCGCCAAATTCTTAGCTATCAGTAGACTTGGCGCCAAAATCCTTAGCTATCAGTAGACTTGGCCCCAAATCTTTAGCTATCAGTAGACTTGGTGCCAAATCCTTGAGTATGAGAGTAGACTTGGCGCCAAATCCTTAGCTATCAGTAGACTTGGCGCCAAACTCTAAGCTTTCAATAGACTTGGCGCCAAATCATTAGCTATCGGTAGACTTGGCGCCAAACCCTTAGCTATCAGTAGACTTGGCGCCAAATCCTTAGCTATCAGTAGACTTGGCGCCAAACCCTTAGCTATCAGTAGACTTGGCGCCAAACCCTTAGCTATCAGTAGACTTGGTGCCAAATCCTTGAGTATGAGAGTAGACTTGGCGCCAAATCCTTAGCTATCAGTAGACTTGGCGCCAAAATTAAGGTTTAGCTCGTATCAGTAGCCATTTAGTTGTCTCATGTAGAACCAGCGCCAAACACCCCCAAAAAACCATGCAGAGGGAGGCCAACAAAGCGGCTGAAAAGGCGGCAAAAGCGGCCGCCAAGGCTTCGCTGGAGGATCGTGGCAAACAGCCCGCTGAGCAGATGTTCCTCGGCGACACGGACAAATATTCAAAGTTCGACGAACGCGGCATGCCGACTCACGATGCCCAGGGCAAGGAGGTGTCCAAGTCGGCTTTGAAGAAGCTGCAGAAGCTCTGGGATGCCCAGGCTAAGCGGCATGCAGATTGGCTCAAGTCTAACAAATAACATTTTTGTCACTTACCGATTAATTCAGCATTGAGTTCGATATTTGACATGACAAATAAATTATTTACATCTTGATATTATTATATTTAATTCAATATATTATTGCTATAGGCCATAAAACTTGTGCTACTACTAATAGTAGAGTATTAGAGTAATAATAAGAATTATATAATTGGGTATTTTGGATTTCATTTGTTTAGTTTCCTTAATTAATTAAAAATACGCTATCGTAACAGAAAATACCTGTGATTTATTACTTTTAAAGCAATGCAAGTTAGTAGTATAGTTGGGGGTCGACAAACTCCAATGTTTGCTAACCAAGTAAACTGAATTATTGAACAATATTTGTTGGTGCCAAACTGTTAATCTCTATTTTAGTTCAAGTGTGCTTTAGGCTATAAATGATACTACTATGGTAAGTAGACCGTAAGCGTCTTTTTGTCTTTTTGTTTGAATCTAGGCTAAATTGCTGTCTCTTAGACAATGAATAAAGTACACTTTTGGACCTTAGGCGTAATTATAGACCTACATTTTAATGTGATATATACAGCTGTTAAATCAGTTGTCCCTTTTGTTGTCTTCTGAGAATAAAAATGTAGGAAAAATGAAAGAATTTAATAGCTGTATTGTTTTGGTGGTCAGAATGAAACACACAAAAAACAGTAATTTTCTGCTTTTTTTATTTTATTTATTTATTTACATTTTATGCTTTCATTACATTCGTAATTTTGAGCCAAAAATAATTGATTGACATTATAGCAGTTAAAATATATATTTATAACATATAGGGTTGCTATTGTAATTAAATATCGTTTCTTTACTAACAGATGCTGACAATATTACTCGCGAGTAGCAAGTAGTTCATTAGTAGTCTGTTTATTAGCAGACTGCTTGCTAAAATATAATAGGTAGCAGTTTTTGTCACCCTACTATGAGTAGCCGAATTGCACATATTCTCTCGACAGAAGCACATTGTGCCACGGCCTGTACGGGACTCGGAGATGCATACCGGGGTGTTTTGGGAAAAGCGAATGTCCATGCTGGATGAGCATGTTCTCACTACATGGGTGTCGCCACCTGTGGGTTAGCATTCAATACATCAATTGTTAATTACATCTAGCACATTAGTTTAGATTTAGATGTTATGAAATATAGGTACTGTTAGACCTAGGACCTGTTAGATTTGATGAGCTCAAGGATCTGTTAGATATGATGAGCTCAAGGATCTGTTAGATATGATGAGCTCAAGGATCTGTTAGATATGATGAGATCTAGGATCTGTTAGTCTTAGATATGATTAGATCGAGGATCTGTTAGATATGATGAGCTCAAGGATCTGCTTGATATGATGAGCTCAAGGATCTGTTAGATATGATGAGCTCAAGGATCTGTTAGATATGATGAGCTCAAGGATCTGTTAGATATGATGAGCTCAAGGATCTGTTAGATATGATTAGATCGAGGATCTGTTAGATATGATGAGCTCAAGGATCTGCTTGATATGATGAGCTCAAGGATCTGTTAGATATGATGAGCTCAAGGATCTGTTAGATATGATGAGCTCAAGGATCTGTTAGATATGATGAGCTCAAGGATCTGTTAGATATGATTAGATCGAGGATCTGTTAGATATGATGAGCTCAAGGATCTGCTAGATATGATGAGCTCAAGGATCTGCTAGATATGATGAGCTCAAGGATCTGTTAGATATGATGAGCTCAAGGATCTGTTAGTCTTAGATATGATTAGATCGAGGATCTGTTAGATATGATGAGCTCAAGGATCTGTTAGATATGATGAGCTCAAGGATCTGTTAGATATGATGAGCTCAAGGATCTGTTAGATATGATTAGATCGAGGATCTGTTAGATATGATGAGCTCAAGGATCTGTTAGATATGATGAGCTCAAGGATCTGTTAGATATGATGAGCTCAAGGATCTGTTAGATATGATGAGCTCAAGGATCTGTTAGATATGATGAGCTCTAGGATCTGTTAGATATGATGAGCTCAAGGATCTGTTAGATATGATGAGCTCTAGGATCTGTTAGATATGATGAGCTCAAGGATCTGTTAGATACGATGAGATCTAGCACCTGATAGATATATGATCTAGGACCTGTTAGAGATGATGAGATCGATGACCTGTTAGATATGGTATCTAGTGTACAAAATCATCTTAGAAACTGTTAGACAAAATCCATCAGGCCTGTTAGATACGCGATCCCTTTTTGATCCGGTCAGACACAAGATTCCCCTTCAGCCTGTTAGACAGGAACTGCAGCTAAGTTACAATTATCGAAAAAAACATCCCAGTCTCCCTCTCATTCAGTCCGGACTCACCAAGCAGTGGCACTTTCACCCATTTGATGCAGTAGCCGTCGCACATCACGGTGCTGATATTGTATTTAACAATCGCTGCAATTGGACCACCAGCTGCCAAGGAACTCGCGCTCGACTTGTGCAGCTGTTTGAACTCGGTTTTTATTCGGGCATCGAAGGGATCCCGGCACAGCCTGGCACCTGTAGGCTCGTGGACCGACTCTGTTGAGCACTGGATGCAGCTCACCGCTCGTCCTTTTGGGAGTGGCAGTTTTTAGGGGAATTAAAGATTCTTAATTTTTGTGCTGTAGGAATATCGAGAATCTGGAGCTGCAGCTGCACTCACTGTAGCACTCTGAGTCCACATCTGACCCAGCCGATGCCACCAGATTGAGATGCCAGCAGTACAGTTGAGTGAGCACTACTGAAATTTGATTGCGATTACTGCCACGATACAGCTGATTGATAAGTTTAGTTTGGTTTAAATATATTTGATTGGTTGATTGATTGATTGATTGTTTGACTGATTGATTGATTAAATGATTGATTGACTGATTGATTGACTGATTGATTGACTGATTGACCGATTGATTGATTAATTCGCGGATTGGTTGACTGACTGTTAATTAATTGATTGACTGATTAATTGATTAATTTGCGGATTGGTTGACTGACTGTTGACTGATTGATTGATTGATTGATTAATTGATTGAGTGATTGACTGATTGATTGATTGATTGATTGATTAATTGGTTACTGATTGATTGATTGATTGATTGATTGATTAATTGATTGACTGATTGATTGATTAATTTGCGGATTGGTTGACTGACTGTTGATTGATTGATTGTTTGATTGATTGACTTATTGATTGGCTTATTTACTGATTAGTTTATTGACTGATTGATTTGATTGGTTGATTGATTCACTAATTAGCGAATTACATAAGTTGATTGGTGGATCGATAGAAGTCAAATTATCAAAAATAGAAATTAAAATCACACACGATAAGGTAAACCGTTTTGCGACCTATGTTATATGATGTAAGAGTACAATACAAATTTTAACACGTAAAAATTAATATAAAGCATTACACAGTAGATTGCAGCTACATATTATTATTATATAGTACATAGGCATTCCACTTCGACCTTATGCTCAAGTTTCTCTTTGCCAGCAACACGGCGCTTGAGACGACAGAGCAGCCTCTGGGACCACTCAAAAGAACTCTGAAAGTTTTACCAACTTCATGCACGCTTGCTTGGTTTAAGAGAGAGAGAGAGAAATGTACTCATTTATGCAAAAAAAGTAATTTTTCTCCCAGGAGACTATGGGTTTCTAAGTGGTTACAAAGCTTGTGCCCACCCTGAACCTGCAGATGCAGTTACTAATAAAAATAATTCTGCATCCGATTAAGTAAAGTGGGCCCTTATATAAGCAGAATGAGCGCTGTATAGCCGAAGTTATGCTAGGAAATCCTAACTGCATAGTTTAACCATTGTACTTTGTTATAACACAGTCATAATTTACAAGTATATTAATAGTCTGTAATACCATAAACTGAGATTCAATGACATCATAAACTGAGATTCAATGACATCATAAACTGAGATTCAATGGCATCATAAACTGAGATTCTGTGACATCATAAATTGTGATTCAATGACATCATAAACTGAGATTCAATGACATGATAAACTGATATTCAATGACATGATAAACTGAGATTCAATGACATGATAAACTGAGATTCAATGACATCATAAACTGAGATTCAATGACATGATAAACTGAGATTCAATGACATCATAAACTGAGATTCAATGAGATCATAAACTAAGATTCAATGAGATCATAAACTGATATTCAATGACATGATAAACTGAGATTCAATGACATGATAAACTGAGATTCAATGACATCATAAACTGAGATTCAATGACATCATAAACTGATATTCAATGACATGATAAACTGAGATTCAATGACATGATAAACTGAGATTCAATGACATCATAAACTGAGATTCAATGAGATCATAAACTAAGATTCAATGAGATCATAAACTGAGATTCAATGAGATCATAAACTGAGATTCCGTGACATCATAAACTAAGATTCAATGACATCATAAACTGAGATTCAATGACATCATAAACTGAGATTCAATGAGATCATAAACTAAGAGTCTGTGACACCATAAACTGAGTTATTGTGACACCATAAACTGAGTTACTGTGACACCATAAACTAAGAGTCTGTGACACCATAAACTGAGTTATTGTGACACCATAAATTGAGTTACTGTGACACCATAAACTAAGAGTCTGTGACACCATAAACTGAGTTATTGTGACACCATAAACTGAGTTACTGTGACACCATAAACTAAGAGTCTGTGACACCATAAACTGAGATTCTGTGACACCATAAACTGAGATTCTGTGACACCATAAACTAAGAGTCTGTGACACCATAAACTGAGTTACTGTGACACCATAAACTGAGATTCTGTGACACCATAAACTGAGATTCTGTGACACCATAAACTGAGATTCTGTGACACCATAAACTGAGATTCTGTGACACCATAAACTAAGAGTCTGTGACACCATAAACTGAGTTACTGTGACACCATAAACTGAGATTCTGTGACACCATAAACTAAGAGTCTGTGACACCATAAACTGAGTTACTGTGACACCATAAACTGAGTTACTGTGACACCATAAACTAAGAGTCTGTGACACCATAAACTGAGTTACTGTGACACCATAAACTGAGTTACTGTGACACCATAAACTAAGAGTCTGTGACACCATAAACTGAGATTCTGTGACACCATAAACTGAGATTCTGTGACACCATAAACTGAGATTCTGTGACACCATAAACTGAGTTACTGTGACACCATAAACTGAGTTACTGTGACACCATAAACTAAGAGTCTGTGACACCATAAACTGAGTTATTGTGACACCATAAACTGAGTTACTGTGACACCATAAACTGAGATTCTGTGACACCATAAACTGAGTTACTGTGACACCATAAACTAAGAGTCTGTGACACCATAAACTGAGATTCTGTGACACCATAAACTAAGAGTCTGTGACACCATAAACTGAGATTCTGTGACACCATAAACTAAGAGTCTGTGACACCATAAACTGAGATTCTGTGACACCATAAACTGAGTTACTGTGACACCATAAACTAAGAGTCTGTGACACCATAAACTGAGATTCTGTGACACCATAAACTAAGAGTCTGTGACACCATAAACTGAGATTCTGTGACACCATAAACTGAGTTACTGTGACACCATAAACTGAGATTCTGTGACACCATAAACTGAGATTCAAGATTCAATTTAACAATAAGGCAATCATCTCTCCTAAACCCTATTTTGACACAGATTAACTATCAATAATGTACTTTTAAATATCTACATATAAATTGTGGCTGCTTGGGTAAAACCGTATTAAGAAAAGCCTTCTATTGCAGCATTTTACACTCTCAGAAAAAAGTTGATGGCGCTAGCTAGCAACAAAAAATTCAAGTACACTTGTTGATCACAGATGACAGACAGGCCAATTAGCTGGCAGAAAAATCCATTTCGATCCTAGCAACGTAGAGGATATCTACCAAGGCTGTTGAAGAGCCCTATGCTTGTGAAATGTACTTTTAACGCTTGGCAGCGAGCGAGGGCTTCTTCTTAATTAGAATTATTCGGTGACCAAGCTGGGAGTGTGGCAGAATTTCGTAGACTGCCTGGGGGGTTCTGTCGTCACTTCGGATCTGCGAATAGTTAATTAGTCTCGGCGAATTTTTACTGGAAAGTTCGAAGCACTCAGGCAAGGGCGAATGTTTCTCATGGCTAGTTAGAATCTCACTCTGCTTATGATAGGGTCTCTCACCTGGACTACTGACAGTCTCTCTTAATTATGAGCTCACCTGGAAAATCTTACTTCTATGTAGAAAAATCTTACCCTATATACAGGAATCTCACCCTATCTACGAGAATCTCACCCTATCTACGAGAATCTCACTCTATCTACGAGAATCTCACCCTATCTACGAGAATATCACCCTATCTACGAGAATCTCACCCTATCTACGAGAATCTCACCCTATCTACGAGAATCTCACCCTATCTACGAGAATCTCACCCTATCTACAAGAATATCACCTTCGCTTATTTATGAAAATCTCATCCTATTTATGAGAATCTCACCCTAATAATGATAATCTCACCCATTTATACGAGAATCTCATTCTCACCCCATGCATATGAGAATCTCACCCCTTGCATACGAGAATCTCCCCCATACATATGAGAATCTCCCCTATGCATATGAGAATCTCACCTCCATGCATATGAGAATATCACCCCATGCATATGAGAATCTCACCCCATGCATATGAGAATCTCACCCCATGCATATGAGAATCTCACCCCATGCATATGAGAATCTCACCCCATGCATATGAGAATCTCACCCCATGCATATGAGAATCTCACCCAATGCATATGAGAATCTCACCCCATGCATATGAGAATCTCACCCCATGCATATGAAAATCTCACCCCATGCGTATGAGAATCTCCCCCATGCATATGAGAATCTCACTCAATGCATATGAGAATCTCACCCCATGCATTTGAGAATATCACCCAATGCATATGAGAATCTATCTCACCCAATGCATATGAGAACCTCACCCAATGCATATGAGAACCTCACCCAATGCATATGAGAATCCTGACTAACATTCAAAACGGCATGAATTTCCTTTTTTTATTTTCAGCCCGCAAGACCGGCTTTCCACGAAATCGAAGCACAATTCGGAATTCGAAAAATCGCTACTGGCATACAGTCTGCCTCCCACTGCGAATCTCTGAACAATCATGCAACGCTGACCTGCAGATCTCCGGGAAAAAAATTGCCACGGAATGGCCCCATATGGGCCATGTTTGCGCCATTAAAACTGACCAATTCGAAAGCAAAGTTTAACCCCGAATGGTTCGGCCTGGTTGCTAGGCAGAATTCGTGCATATTCGTACCGCTCTTATCTTATCGCTTTTGCTGTCCCACGCCCACACACTTTCCGCGTCAGTGAGGCCGGGAAAGATTGGAACTTGACTGACTGGCTTAACAGCAGATTCCCACAGCTTTTCACCCCTAGGATCCGAGAATCTATTAGAATCCCATTTCAATCTATTAGAATCTCACCCTAATCTATTAGAATCTCACCCCGATCTATTAGAATCTCACCCTAATCTATTAGAATCTCACCCTAATCTATTAGAATCTCCCCCTAATCTATTAGAATCTCACCCTAATCTATTAGAATCTCACCCTAATCTATTAGAATCTCACCCTAATCTATTAGAATCTCACCCTAATCTATTAGAATCTCACCCTAATCTATTAGAATCTCACCCTAATCTATTAGAATCTCACCCTAATCTATTAGAATCTCACCCGATCTATTAGATTCTCACCCTAATCTATTAGAGTCTCACTCCAATCTATTAGAATCTCACTTTAATCTATTAGAATCTCACCCCGATCTATTAGAATCTCATTTTAATCTATTAGAATCTCATTTTAATCTATTAGAATCTCACCCTAATCTATTAGAATCTTACCCCGATCTATTAGAATCTCACCCTAATATATTAGAATCTCACCCTAATCTATTAGAATCTCACCCTAATCTATTAGAATCTCACCCGATCTATTAGATTCTCACCATAATCTATTAGAGTCTCTCTCCAATCTATTGGAATCTCACTTTAATCTATTAGAATCTCACCCCGATCTATTAGAATCTCATTTTAATCTATTAGAATCTCGTCCCAATCTATTAGAATCTCGTCCCAATCTATTAGAATCTTAGCTAATCTATTAGAATCTCACCCTAATCTATTAGAATCTCATTCAAATTTATTAGAATCTCACCCAAATCTATAAGAATCTCACCCGAATCTATTAGAATCTCAGCCGATCTATTAGAAACTTACCCTAATATATGAGAATCTCATCCCAATCTATGATGATCTTACCCTATTCTCTGAGGGTCTCACCCGATCTCTCAGAGTCTCGCCCCAACTATATTAGAATCTTACCAAAATATACCAACATCTCACCCTAATCTCTGAGAATCTCATCCAAGTTAAAAAATCAGTATGAGAAATCAATATTTAATTCGAACTTCCCGGGTTCACTATTAAGTTAGTGCTGTGAGTTAGGCTCAGCTGAGGGGAACTCGGTGCACCCCAAGGGGATATGTCATTCCGTATTACAGAAATACGCATGCACAGCTAGAGGTGCATTTTGATTGACACGAACTCAAACAGAACCGACCCAGAAACTATAATTATGACTTACTGCTTCGGGCAAGACTAAACTTACAGAAATGCCTTCACCTCTATATTTATATCTGGCTTACTCTGCTCAAACTTCTGCATGCTACTCTAGCGCTTGAGTTCGTTTCGTTCACTCCATCAGCCTTGTTCCGACTGGGGTCTCTTTTCTGTCCCATCTGTCAGCAACCTCTCATCAAGTTGCTTTCCCTAGAATCTCTGTGAAGAATTTGGCATATTCTCCCCTCTCTCCCTCTCCCCTCTCTCCCTCTTCCCTCTCTCCTCTCTCTCCCTCTCTCCCTCTCTCCCTCTCTCCCTCTCCCCTCTCTCCCTCTCCCCTCTCCCCTCTCTCCCTCTCCCCTCTCTCCCTCTCCCCTCTCTCCCTCTCCCCTCTCTCCCTCTCCCCCTCTCCCTCTCTCACTCTCCCTCTCTCCCTCTCCCCCTCTCCCTCTCCCCTCTCCCCTCTCTCCCTCTCCCCTCTCTCCCTCACCCCTCTCTCCCTCTCTCCCATCTCTCCATCTCCCCTCTCTCCCTCTCCCCCTCTCCCTCTCTCCCTCTCTCCCTCTCTCCCCTCTCTCCCTCTCCCTCACCCATCTCCCTCTCCCCTCTCCCCTCTCCTTTTCCCTCTCTCCCCCTCTTTATATCTCTCCTGTTTTTCAATACTTAACATATATTTGAGGTGTTTATAGTTAAGTAGTTTTTCAAGATTCAACAAGTTTTGTGCCAGAGAAAGCAATGGAAAGATAGTGCACGCGCAAGCCGTGCTTCTATCACATTATCATATAGACTATCCAACAGTGGCTATTCATTTTTGTCTATGGCAATTTGCAAAGAACAGGGTTGAGGGAGGCAAGGAATATCTTTCTCTCCACTACAGCGCGATATTTGTTCGTCTCAGTGTGCGTTCATTGAAAACATGATTCATCTGTCTCAATTCCCGGACAATTGCATAACCGGCTTGACTACGGCGGAAATCGAGAAGCATGTAGAGATCATGGACAGAAATTCGTTGATCGAGCGGACGATGTTCGATGATGAGCCGCTCCTACCTACTCTGGAAGAACTCTGGATGACGTCAGTCCAAAATGTCAAGGTTGACATTCAAGCATCTTCGGCCGATACTGTTCGACCGGAGCTACATATTCTTTTTTGGGGTTTTTAGGGGTTTTTAGGGGTATAGCAATCAAGCCAGATTGTTGCACGCTTTGAATGTCTATGGCCGAAGCCAACGTCTGAGCTGACTATTTAATGCTATATTTAGCAGTTGCAATATTATAAAAACTTAATATGAAAAAACAAGTTTGTAACATTATAAAAAGCATAAAAAAGCATATAGAAATTATAGAAAAAGCATAGAAGATTCGCAAGCCAGTGACTAACTGTTCGATATCGGCTGTATTCAGATCGCAGGCGTAGTTCTTGCTTGAAAGCACCTCGTTGAACTTACGAAGTGCCCACTTTTCTTGCAACACTTTGGCGTAGTGTCGAGTTGCATTACATCCATCTCCCTGAGCAAGTCTCGTTCCGGATCTTGACCAGCTAACAGCGCCTCGATTTCATTCACATCCAACTGAGTCAGATCGTCCAGCATGCCTTGCATCGTCGCCTCCCGCTGGATTCGCTCGCCAATCTCAGAAGACGACAAACCAACGACATCTCCTTGCGACATGCAGCAATCCAATAGGCTCGCCCGTTGGTGCTTCGTAAATCATGATGACAGCTTTTTGGCCGCAAACTCGCTGACCTCGCTTGGCTTGGCTTGGCCCGTCTCTTCACTGCTCTAAACTGCCCAGATCTACGCTCGTTTACCATATTTACGCTCGTAGCTTCAGCTTCTGGCTTTAAAGACTTTCAAAACCCACTTTTGACCATAGATATTTCAAGCGTGCACCAATGCATCATCTCTGCACTCTCTGACAAGAAACGTATTATTTTTAATGTCGTTGCTCCAATCATTGCTGCACGCTACAAATGTCTATGATCCAAAGGCACCAAAATCATACAATAATACTAATAAATGGCTATGAGTGCACGAATGCATTTGAACGAGGGCGCGCAGACTACATCATTATTGCACGCTGAAAGCCGCCAGCGTGCATTTTTGGCGCATTATTGCACCCTGATTGTCAATTGTCTATGGTAAAATCTCCATTATTTTGACTCACTTGTTGGCTAGACTATATGATAATGGATTTCTCTTCTGCTTTAGCCTGAGTGCACAAGCAGAGGGATTGAATAATTTAAGTTGGCCTAAATCCTGCATCTGAGCTATCTGCATCCATGCAGCACCCCTCTGGCTCGATCCTAATACAGATTTCAATCTGCGCAAATGCCAGAAAAATCTTCGTCTAGAGGTGAAAGACAGAGGAAAGGAGGAGATGCAAACTCAGTTTATGATTTACAATCGTAATTATCGTTCATAATAATAACTTTACCTGGGGGGTTTATGCGCGCCCCAGGTTGGCGACGAGGAAAGAACTTTACGACCTCTTGCAATCAAAAGCTCTATTCGAAATGTACTCTTAACTATTCGAAAGTGATTTTTTCTGAATTTTTCCTTTATTACCAGTTTTCAATTTTTCACCCTTGTAGCTTCCGTCACTCACATGAATTTACACTTTCAACCAATGCATTCACACTTTAAACCATGCATTCACACTTTCAATCATGCATTCACACTTTCAATCATGCATTCACACTTTCAATCATGCATTCACACCTTAAGCCATGCATTCACATTTTAACCATGCATTCACACTTTAAACCATGAATTCACACTTTAAACTATACGTTCACACTTTAAACCATTGCATTCACACTAAACCATGCATTCACACTTTCAACCATGCATTTACACTAAACCATGCATTCACATTTTAACAATGCATTCACACTTTCAACCATGAATTCACACTTTCAACCATGCATTCAAACTTTAAAACTTTCATTTACACCTCTAACACACCTCAAACCACTTAGTCACACTTCAAACCACTCATTCACACGTTAAAATTTTCATTCACACTTACTTATTCACAGTATAGACTACTCATTCACACCTCAAATATTCATTCATACTTTCATTAATACATCACACCTCTCATTCACACCTCAAACCTCTCATTCACACTTCAAACCACTCATTCACACTTCAAACCACTCATTCACACTTCAAACTACTCATTCACACTTCAAGCTACTCATTCAAACTTTTATGTATCCATTATTCATTCGAATTCACTCATTTCACAAAAAGGTAGAAATTTGTCTCACGCATCAGTGCATAGAAACTGGAACTCAAAGTTCGCATGTAATAAAAATAGATTGATTTACAACCCCCCCCCGATAGCAAAGAAAAAGCAGGATGTGAGCGTGCAAACAGTGGACGCAAATCAATCCGATCCCATCGCTTTCTGCATCGGAAAACTTCCCGGACACCTACAGACGATTAATACAGTGCAGGGCCATTCATTTTGGCCAGCAATGCAGAACAAGTCTCTCTCTCTCTCTCTCTCTCTCTCTCTCTCTCTCTCTCTCTCTCTCTCTCTCTCTCTCTCTCTCTCTCTTCTCTCTCTCTCTCTCTCTCTCTCTCTCTCCTATCTCTCTCTCTCTCTCTCTCTCTCTCTCTCTCTCTCTCCTATCTCTCTCTCTCTCTCTCTCTCTCTCTTTCTCTCTCTCTCTCTCTCTCTCTCTCTCCCCAGTAAAGTCGTTTATCTCGCAGCCACTGACCACCATAGATAAATGAATCACTACAAAAACTGTGCAACAAGTCCCGCGGGAAGGCAGATAAGGTTCCATCTCCTCTGCGCCAATGTAAACAGCGCAAATTTCTAAAATGCCCCAATTGTGTAAACGCAAACTTCGATAAACTTGAAACTGAAAAATGAAGACTTTTTTATGCGAATTTTCTAGTTCCGGTCAACTCAGTTTTGACCAATGGCTAATGTATGCAGACAGATGCTTGTATAAGCCTGTGAACGTCTATATAGTCTGATATTTGAAGTCTATAGATAGATATCCGGAAGTCTATAGACAGATGTTTGAAAGTCCATAGACAGATTACTTGAATATCTATAGACAGAATACTCAAATATCTATAGACAAATTACTTGAAAGTCTATAGACATTATGTGTATCGATGGATATTTAAAATGTCTATAGACAAAATAATTGAATGTCTATCGACACAGAATGCTTAAATGCCTATAGACAGAGCGGTTTAATGCCTATAGACAGAATCGTTGAATGTCTATAGACAGAATGGTTTAATGCCTATAGAGAGAATGGTTGAATGTCTATAGATAAATGGTTGAATGTCTATAGACAGAATGGTTTAATGCCTATAGAGAGAATGGTTGAAGGTCTATAGATAAATGGTTGAATGTCTATAGACAGAATGGTTTAATGCCTATAGAGAGAATGGTTGAAGGTCTATAGATAAATGGTTGAATGTCTATAGACAGAATGGTTTAATGCCTATAAACATAATGGTTGAATATCTATAGACATAATGGTTGAATGTCTATAGACAGAATGGTTGAATCTCTAGAGACAGAATGATTGAATGTCTATAGACATAATGGTTGAATGTCTATAGACAGAATGGTTGAATGTCTATAGACATAATGGTTGAATTTCTATAGACAGAATGGTTGAATGTTTATAGACAGAATGGTTGAATGTCTATAGACAGAATGGTTTAATGCCTATAGACAGAATGGTTGAATGTCTATAGACAGAATGGTTTAATGCCTATAGACAGAATGGTTGAATGTCTCTAGACAGAATGGTTGAATGTCTATAGACAGAATGGTTGAATGTCTATAGACAGAATGGTTGAATGTCTCTAGACAGAATGGTTGAATGTCTATAGACAGAATGGTTGAATGTCTATAGACAGAATGGTTGAATGTCTCTAGACAGAATGGTTGAATGTCTATAGACAGAATGGTTGAATGTCTATAGACAGAATGGTTGAATGTCTCTAGACAGAATGGTTGAATGTCTATAGACAGAATGGTTGAATGTCTATAGACAGAATGGTTGAATGTCTCTAGACAGAATGGTTGAATGTCTATAGACAGAATGGTTTAATGCCTATAGACAGAATCGTTGAATGTCTATAGACAGAATGGTTGAATGTCTATAGACAGAATGGTTTAATGCCTATAGACAGAATCGTTGAATGTCTATAGACAGAATGGTTGAATGTCTCTAGACAGAATGGTTGAATGTCTATAGACAGAATGGTTGAATCTCTAGAGACAAATACTTGCTAAAGCGCGCAAATCTTTTAATCAATCCTCTTAAGTCTGCCAACAATCTGCTTTTCTAGAAAAAATTCACCCAAAAATTCACTCTAGAGATAATCAAATGTTTTTCTTCGAGATCTGCGCGTTACAGCAAGGAGATTCTGATGCGTTAAAAGCTCTATGTAATGGCATTTAAACAAAATATTTACATTGTATACTACTGAAGGTCGACTAGGTACTACTAGATTAATCACTAGCGCGCTTATTTGGTCAAAATATAAACTATAAAGCACGAATGTCAACTCTTCCTTTCAATGGGAATGAGAACCATTTAAATACAACAGGATTGAGAGCGAAATTGTACTCAGGGCCTGGGGAAAGAATCCCGTGTGAATGTGAAACTCTTTCGCTTCTCGCGGCCAGATCCTCTGCGACCCTCTGACCGCAACTGTCATTGTGGAGCGACTAGCAATAAAAAATTTACGCCCCTATCTATATAGATAGATAAATAGATAGATAGATAGATAGATAGATAGATAGATAGATAGATAGATAGATAGATAGATAGATAGATAGATAGATAGATGGATAGATAGATAGATAGATAGATAGATAGATAGATGGATAGATAGATAGATAGATAGATAGATAGATAGATAGATAGATAGATAGATAGATAGGTAGATAGATAGATAGATAGATAGATAGATAGATAGATAGATAGATAGATAGGTAGATAGATAGATAGATAGATAGATAGATAGATAGATAGATAGATAGATAGATAGATAGATAGATAGATAGATAGATAGATAGTTAGATAGATAGATAGATAGATAGATAGATAGATAGATAGATAGATAGATAGATAGATAGATAGATAGATAGATAGATAGATAGATAGATAGATAGATAGATAGATAGATAGATAGATATATAGATAGATAGATAGATAGATAGATAGATAGATAGATAGATAGATAGATAGATAGATAGATAGATAGATAGATAGATAGATAGATAGATAGATAGATAGATAGATAGATAGATAGATAGATAGATAGATATATAGATAGATAGATAGATAGATAGATAGATAGATAGATAGATAGATAGATAGATAGATAGATAGATAGATAGATAGATAGATAGATAGATAGATAGATAGATAGATAGATAGATAGATAGATAGATAGATAGATAGATAGATAGATAGATAGATAGATAGATAGATAGATAGATAGATAGATAGATAGATAGATAGATAGATAGATAGATAGATAGATAGATAGATAGATAGATAGATAGATAGATAGATAGATAGATAGATAAACCATGAGAAACTTACGCGCGAATCCAGCTTTCATTTCTGCTGCTGAGAAAAAGCAGAAGCAGTGGCAGACAGAAGATTCACACCTCTAAAAGCAGTTGCAAAAGCGAACACTTTAAAACTGAGGCTGCAGTGGTCAGTCCAGACCAGCCACCCCGAAACCGTGGTCAAGCCAGCCAATCAGAAGCAGTCAGAGAAATCCTGCAGTGCAACCATCTCGTCATCAGCTGGGCCATTCGAAAGATTTGCTCAACTCTTCTTCTTCTTCATCATTCGTCTCTTCTCAGCTCCCCATCTCAGCCTCTTCGTTCTGCTACAGTTTCTATACATTTACTCGCGAGCATATGACTCTATATGAATGTAATAATATGCGCATAAAATTAATTATAACGATGAGGGTGTCATTTTTTTATCCATTGCTACTGCACATTCATTAATATTATACAACTTGGTGAGAGTCTGATCCTGATGCAGCAGATCTGGTAATAAAATATTTGTCATTGATAATTTACTTTTACATCCCTGCCTATCTACTGATCTATCTACCAATCTATCTACTGATCTATCAACCAATCTATCTACCAATCTATCTACCAATCTATCTACTGATCTATCAACCAATCTATCTACCAATCTATCTACCGATCTATCTACCAATCTATCTACCGATCTATCTACCAATCTATCTACCGATCTTTCTACCAATCTATCTATTGATCTATCTACCAATCTATCTACCGATCTATCTACCAATCTATCGACCGATCTATCATCTATCTACCGATCGATCTAGTAATCTATCAACCGATCTATCATCTATCTACCGATCGATCTTCTAATCTTTCGACCGATCTATCATCTATCTACCGATCAATCTACTAATCTATCGACCGATCTATCATCTATCTACCAATCGATCTACTAATCTATCGACCGATCTATCATCTATCTACCGATCGATCTACTAATCTATCGACCGATCTATCATCTATCTACCGATCGATCTACTAATCTATCGACCGATCTATCATCTATCTACCAATCTATCTGCCATGTCTATGGTCGACCGATCTATCATTTATCTACCAATCTATCTACCAATCTATCTACCAATCCATCTACCTATCTATTTACCTATCTATCTAACGATCTATCTACCAATCTATCTATTGATCTATCTACCAATCTATCTACCGATCTATCTACCAATCTATCGACCGATCTATCATCTATCTACCGATCAATCTACTAATCTATCGACCGATCTATCATCTATCTACCAATCGATCTACTAATCTATCGAACGATCTATCATCTATCTACCGATCGATCTACTAATCTATCGACCGATCTATCATCTATCTACCGATCGATCTACTAATCTATCGACCGATCTATCATCTATCTACCAATCTATCTGCCATGTCTATGGTCGACCGATCTATCATTTATCTACCAATCTATCTACCGATCTATCTACCAATCTATCGACCGATCTATCTACCAATGTATCTACCGATCTTTCTACCCTGTCTATTGACTGATCCATCTACTAATCTATATACCGATCTATCTACCAATCTATCTACCGATCTATCATTTATCTACTAATCTATCTGCCATGTCTATCGTCGACCGATCTATCAACCGATATATCGACTGATCCTTGTAATAATTATCTATCTACCAATCTACTTCTGTCTATCTACCTATCCATCTACCAATTCCCTCTAGCTGCATGCATCTATCTCCATCTATCTGCTTGAAACAGTTTAAATTATAGTATCCATCTATGCGCGTATTTCACATCTGCTATATCCGTATTCATGCAGAAAAAGTAGGCAAACCAGAGTGCAAAAATACAGACAGGCAGACTGCAGTATCGGGGGGAGAATGGGAAGCCGTTAAGGGAAGGGCAACGATTCGATGCTCTTCGTACTTTGTACTTTTTTACAACCCGATAAAAACAACACGGCATGGAGAGCCATTGATGATAGCGCTGGCGAGTGGATGCAGCACTTTATAGCTAATCTGCAGTGTACCGTAGCTGTGACTCTGGTTCAAGCCTCTTATGTCTACCATCTATAATTGTATTTTCATCTCATGTGGATGTACTTCCTTGTTATAGTCTATAATCCTGGTAAGAATCTATCTGTCAATCTATTTCTGCTTATCTACTTCTCTATCTACCAATAAATTTCTGCTTATCTACCTTTTCTATCTACCAATCTACTTCTGTTCATCTACAGAATAAAGTGAACATAATATCTCTGAGAGGCTGCCTGCTACGAGAGTATTCTGCCGCTTTTTAATGCGATTTTAATTGCCCATGCGAGCTTCTCGGAGAAATTTGATGAGGCAATCGGAAAGGGAGGGAAGAGAAGGGTAGGGGGATTGCAAATATTATAGGGATTAAGATTAATTCTGCGAGAGAGAATGAGACTCTGATATTGATCAGAGGGACTGAAATATCAGCTTGAAGTGGGTGCCTAAAATCGCTGGGGGACTTGAGGAAGGATAAGGGGAGATGATGAAAGGGAGATTGAGAGAAGGGGATGGAGACAGAGAGGGAGAGAGGGAGAGAGGAGAGGAAGAGAAAAAGGAACGGAAGGAAAGCGAAGAGAGGGAGGGAGGGAAGAGACGGAAAGGGGACAGAAGGATGGGGAGAGTGAGAGGGAGAGGGAAAGGGCGGTGGAGAGGGGAAGAGGGAGATGGAGAGGAGAGAGCTGGGAGACAGGGAGACGGAGAGAGATGGATGGAGAGGTATATAGGGATAGGGAGAAAGAGAGAGGGAGAGGGAGAGAGGGAGAGGGAGAGAGGGAGAGAGAGAGGGAGAGAGGCAGAGGGGAGAGAGGGAGAGGGAGAGAGAGAGAGAGGGAGAGGGAGAGAGGCAGAGGGGAGAGAGGGAGAGGGAGAGAGGGAGAGGGAGAGAGGGAGAGGGAGAGAGGGAGAGGGAGAGAGGGAGAGGGAGAGAGGGAGAGGGAGAGAGGGAGAGAGAGAGGGAGAGAGGCAGAGGGAGAGAGGGAGAGGGAGAGAGAGAGAGGGAGAGGGAGAGAGGCAGAGGGGAGAGAGGCAGAGGGGAGAGAGGGAGAGGGGAGAGAGGCCGGTAGAGGGGAGAGAGGCCGGGAGAGGGGAGAGAGGGAGAGTGGAGAGAGAGGGAGAGGGAGAGGGGAGAGAGAGGGAGAGTTGATAGAGGGAGAGGGGAGAGAGAGAGAGAGGGAGAGAGGGAGAGGAAGCAGAAGCTATTAGACGAATAATTTGCTGAAATTGTCTACAAATATAGCTATTACTAATAAACGATATGTGAGCTACTTCAATGTAGAGTACCCGGGTAAACGGTGGAATAACTGCTGCGATTAGGGGGTTGCAGAGCTGGGTTAGGAATAAACAATAATTTTTCTGTCATGTACAGCAGCAGTTTGAGGAAGTCATAGACAGGCAGGCAGGCAGTTAATGTACCGTATATGCCATTTAAAAATACACAGTCAGTCATATATGATGTGCAGGCTCATCATGATTTAGCTGAGTAGCCGCTAGATTTTTAGAGTGGTAGTTAATACTCCCGCTGTGTTTTATAGCGACGATTGCATTAATTAAAATACTGCAGTAGCCATATCTAGAGAGCACATTTACAAATTAAACCGGCTGACTGATGCAAGCATGAATTTTTTATCCCCAACGAGATAAATAACTTAGATCGAAAGGTTTTGAATGTTTCAAAATTTGTTTCTCTAATTAGTTTCTGTCTGCATTTTTGTTTTAACATGTACTTTATTAATTGTTTACGGCGAGTCCAGTACAAGGAAGACAATTACCACGATTTAAAAAGTAGTTTCGTATTTCTGTAATAATATGGCAATATTTCTTATATTCAAAATAATAGGCGGTTTTATAAGCTACAGTGTTGCTTTGAAAAAATAGACAAAGTAGATGCAGAAAATATAACTGCATATAAATTGATATTTGATCCGATCCACGTGCAGTGGGACCGGCAGTTGATGTGACAGCTATAGTTATGTATTTATATATTCAATTTACATGTAGGCGTGTTAATATAAGCACACGAGGTGTTTATTACATTTTAATTTAACAAAGCCATTGAATCGAGGAAGAGAATCACCAAATAATTTGCTAAAGGCGCGAATCACCACAAACGCCGCCGAGAAAAGTAAAGTTTATAACAAAAATATTGTATTATCACATTTTGATTAGAAGAAATAAAATATAAGCATCGAATGACCGCGCTATGCTAATATTATCAAAATAAATTAAAATATCTATTAACAAGTTAGTGACAGCTAGATAAATTCTCTATGTGCAAACATAGAAGTTTACTATAATGTGCAAGTTAAAAATGAAATGATTCATGCAGTAACAAATTAATAACCTTTTTTACAATTGGTGATCATTATACATATCGCTTTTAAATATCTAATTTAAAAATAAAATATATGATATGCAATGCAAATCATTTTAACTTTCAAACATCAAGTGAAACTATAAATTAACGACAGCTATCCTTGAAACAATTGGGACAATAAAAAATATGGACCGGACCGCGATGGACGTACATTAGTTTCGTGTAATTTTTAGAACTTAAACAAAATATAATCTGTTTTGTGCAGTTTATAAGTTCTGAAACCTTTCATAAGTGGCATCAATGCATGAGTTTTTATGTTTTAAACTTAACAGGTGCTTGAATTAATATAAAAATATACAAATTAGGTATAGCGAACCTTCTGTCCTGTCTCCCTTCCATAGGCCCTTGAAACAGTGCTTTAAAATTGTTACTATCTATTATAACAAATAATTTACGATCGAAAGGCCTCAAGTACAAATTTTAAATCAGATAGCTTTAACATTCAGCCCCGTAATTGCATGTTACAAAATTTAGCTAGCGAAATGATAGCACTTACTGATATAAAATATACGTAAATATACGACTCGTATGTATATGCTTATACGTGTATTGAGCATCACAAATATAAAATTCAAAAGTGAAACTACTGCAATTGGAATCAGGGAATAAATAGTTTTGCATAAACATAAACACTTATCCACCACCTACTAGTTACATATAGTATATTAATCAAGCGCACATCAACTACTTGAAGTAGCGTATTAATTATTTGAAATAAATTTCCTGAATTGACGCAATAGAGCTACAGGATAGAGACACGAGAGAAATAAAACACCGCAAGGCAGACACACGCAAGCTGAGCGCTACGAGTTAAAATTTGTGGTTAGATAGATTAAGTGTTTTAATACGCAAAAATAGCATATTTTCCAATTTTTTGAAGACTTAGAAACAAAATCCATTACAAGTGACGATAGTTAATAAATGCCATGCAGCAATGGTCAATGGGAGTAGATAAATTTATTGACTAGAAAATCCAATATTTGTTTATATCCGTTCGGAATTGGATTAACAGATTTCAATGTCTTTTTAGGACGTTGAAAGTCATGAAATTTTCTAGATTTCGTCCCACGCCATTTAAACAAAATATATTGTAGCTAGTTGATTTCAAATCATATTCTACGCAAAAAGTTACTTTCCACAGCATCCCTTCTTCTTTTCAATGTCGGCACTGATTCTGATAGCGTTCTTTAGCTCTCTGTCTTCCCGTTCGCGAAGAACGCTGAAATGTTGCGTTTATTGTCAGTTCGATCAGGTCATGCACTTTTATTTTGATAGCTGACATAGACGGGTACATGTACATCTCTAACCTGTGCGACATGTAGATCTTAACAGTTATTCCTTTAGATCTCAGCAATGCCCCTGAATCTCTCACATAGGCTCGTATGTTATGTATGTATCTGTCTAAATATCCCAATCGTGTCCTAAGATATCTTACCTAATATCTCACAAATCCTTCTAGATCTCTTATCAACACCATAGATCTCTTATCAATCGCTCTAGATCTCTTATCAATCCCAACTAGATCTCTTATCAATCGCTCTAGATCTCTTATCAATCGCTCTAGATCTCTTATCAATCCCAACTAGATCTATCAATCCCAACTAGATCTCTTATCAATCCCAACTAGATCTCCTATCAGTCCCAACTAGATCTCTTATCAATCCCAACTAGATCTCTTATCAATCCCAACTAGATCTCCTATCAATCCCAACTAGATCTCTTATCAATCCCAACTAGATCTCTTATCAATCCCAACTAGATCTCCTATCAATCCCAACTAGATCTCTTATCAATCCCAACTAGATCTCTTATCAATCCCAACTAGATCTCCTATCAATCCCAACTAGATCTCTTATCAATCAAAACTAGATCTCTTATCAATCCCAACTAGATCTCCTATCAATCCCAACTAGATCTCTTATCAATCCCAACTAGATCTCTTATCAATCCCAACTAGATCTCCTATCAATCCCAACTAGATCTCTTATCAATCCCAACTAGATCTCTTATCAATCCCAACTAGATCTCTTATCAATCCCAACTAGATCTCTTATCAATCCCAACTAGATCTCTTATCAATCCTAACTGAATCTCACTAACCCTCTATTTCTCACTAATCTCTTTAAAGTCTCACTAATCCCTTTAGATGTCATTAATCCCTCTACACGTAAATCCCTCTAGTATAAGCACTAGCTAATTCTTACCAGGCAAGGGCGTGAAAAGCCTCATTAATGCTTGAGCCACTCTTAGCGCTAACTTCATAGAACAGAGCTTCGAACTCGTCAGCCAACTGGCTGCCACTCTTCTTGTCGACAACATTTTGCATTCCATCGGAACTCGCCTCACCGGCTAGATCTACCTTGTTGCCAAGGACCATCTTGACTGCGTTGTCTTCGGCGCCTTCAACCACGGATTCCATCCATTCGCGCAGGTGCAAATAGGTGACTGAGTTGGTCACGTCGTAAACAATCACTATGCCGTCGGCTTTGCGAAAGTATTGCTTTGTTATACTGCGAAATCTGATTTGAAAAGGAGATGAAAATAGAAGTAGTGAGAGTTTGGCCCCATTAAACACCTGATTGTTTGGCGCCACTGAACACCTGATTGTTTGGCGCCACTGAACACCTGATTGTTTGGCGCCACTGAACACCTGATAGGTTGGCGCCACTAAACACCTGATTGTTTGGCGCCACTAAACACCTGAGAGTTTGGCGCCACTAAACACCTGGTAGTTTGGCGCCACTAAACACCTGGTAGTTTGGCGCCACTAAACACCTGGTAGTTTGGCGCCACAGACACGTTAGAGTTTGGGACCCACTAAGCACCTGGGAGTTGGGCGCTACTAAACACCTGATTGTTTGGCGCCACTGATTACCTGAGAGTTTGGCGCCACTAAACACCTGATTGTTTGGCGCCACTAAACACCTGATAGTTTAGCGCCACAGACACGTTAGAGTTTGGGACCAACTAAGCACCTGAGAGTTTGGCGCCACTAAACACCTGATTGTTTGGCGCCACTGAACACCTGATAGTTTGGCGCCACAGACACGTTAGAGTTTGGGGCCACTCAGCACCTGGGAGTTGGGCGCTACTAAACACCTCAAAGTTTGGTGCCACAGACACTTTAAAGTGTGTGGCGCCACAGACATTTTAAAGTTTGGCGCCACAGACATTGAAGTTTGGCGCTCTCAAGACACCTAAAGCTACAGTTTAGCGCCATCAAGACACTTATAAGTATAGTTTGGCGCCCTCAAGACACTTATAACTATAGTTTGGCGCCCTCAAGACACTAATAACTATAGTTTGGCGCCCTCAAGACACTAATAAGTATAGTTTGGCGCCCTCAAGACACTTATAAGCATTGATCGGCGCCCTCAAGACACTTATAAATATAGTTTGGCGCCCTCAAGACACTTATAAGTATAGTTTGGCGCCCTCAAGACACTTATAAGTATAGTTTGGCGCCCTCAAGACACTTATAAGTATAGTTTGGCGCCCTCAAGACACTTATAAGTACAGTTTGGCGCCCTCAAGACACTTATAAGTATAGTTTGGCGCCCTCAAGACACTTATAAGCATTGATCGGCGCCCTCAAGACACTTATAAGTATAGTTTGACGCCCTCAAGACACTTATAAGCATTGATCGGCGCCCCCAAGACACTTATAACTATAGTTTGGCGCCCTCAAGACACTTACATGTATAAGTATAGTTTGGCGCCCTCAAGACACTTATAAGCATTGATCGGCGCCCTCAAGACACTTATAACTATAGTTTGGCGCCCTCAAGACACTTATAAGTATAGTTTGGCGCCCTCAAGACACGTGTAAGTATTAGTCATAGCTCACCGCTCCTGCCCCGCCGTGTCCCAGAGTTGCAGCGCAATCACCTGCTCCTCAACGCACATTGTTTTAATTTGAAAATCGATGCCAATAGTGGCGGAAAACGTGGACTTGAACGAATTCTGACAGAACCGATGAATGATGGAGCTTTTGCCAACTCCGGAGTCGCCAACGAACACCACTTTGAAGATTCGTTCGGGCGATTTGCCAGCCTAAATATAATCGAATCGAGTGTCTATCAATGCTTCTAAATAATAGGAAACTTTATTTGCCTCATCTTACCAGCATGGCAGCCTCCGAGCTGTTTGCTCCAGTGGTGGCCACCGAGTGGGCATCTTCGTCGCCGGCCCCTTCGGGCGTCGGTCGGTCGACACCAGAGTCAGCGTTGGCTTCTGAGCTGCAGAGGGAGGAAAAGTGTATGGCGTACTTTAAAAATAGGTTTTCATTGAAAAATGGGAAAGCTTATAGGGAGGAGGGTTCTGTGGGGGGGGGTTCTGTTGGGGGAGGGTTCTATGGGGGGAGGGTTCTGTTGGGGGAGGGTTCTGTAGAGGGAGGGTTCTGTGGGGGAGGGTTCTGTTGGGGGGAGGGTTCTGTGCGGGAGGGTTCTGTTTGGGGGAGGGTTCTGTTGGGGGGAGGGTTCTGTTGGGGGGAGGGTTCTGTGGGGGAGGGTTCTGTTGGGGGAGGGTTCTGTTGGGGGGAGGGTTCTGTGGGGGAGGGTTCTGTGGGGGGAGGGTTCTGTGGGGGAGGGTTCTGTGGGGGGAGGGTTCTGTGGGGGGAGGGTTCTGTAGGGGAGGGTTCTGTGGGGAGGGTTCTGTGGGGGGAGGGTTCTGTGGGGCAGGGTTCTGTGGGGGAGGGTTCTGTGGGGGAGGGTTCTGTGGGGGAGGGTTCTGTGGGGGACGGTTCTGTTGGGGGAGGGTTCTGTTGGGGGAGGGTTCTATGGGGGGAGGGTTCTGTGGGGGAGTGTTCTGTGGGGGAGGGTTCTGTGGGGGAGGGTTCTGTGGGGGAGGGTTCTGTGAAGGAGGGTTCTGTGGGGGGGGGGTTCTGTGGGGAGGGTTCTGTGGGGGAGGGTTCTGTTGGGGGGAGGGTTCTGTTGGGGGAGGGTTTCTGTTGGGGGAGGGTTCTGTGGGGGAGGGTTCTGTGGGGAGAGGGTTCTGTTGGGGGAGGGTTCTGTGGGGGGGAGGGTTCTGTGGGGGGAGGGTTCTGTGGGGGAGGGTTCTGTTGGGGGGAGGGTTCTGTGCGGGAGGGTTCTGTTTGGGGGAGGGTTCTGTTGGGGGGAGGGTTCTGTTGGGGGGAGGGTTCTGTGGGGGGAGGGTTCTGTTGGGGGAGGGTTCTGTTGGGGGAGGGTTCTGTGGGGGAGGGTTCTGTGGGGGAGGGTTCTGTGGGGGAGGGTTCTGTGGGGGAGGGTTCTGTGGGGGAGGGTTCTGTGGGGGAGGGTTCTGTGGGGGAGGGTTCTGTGGGGGAGGGTTCTGTGGGGGAGGGTTCTGTGGGGGGGGTTCTGTGGGGGAGGGTTCTGTGGGGAGGGTTCTGTGGGGAGGGTTCTGTGGGGGACGGTTCTGTTGGGGGAGGGTTCTGTTGGGGGGAGGGTTCTGTTGGGGGAGGGTTTCTGTTGGGGGAGGGTTCTGTGGGGGAGGGTTCTGTGGGGGAGGGTTCTGTGGGGGAGGGTTCTGTGGGGGAGGGTTCTGTGGTGGAGGGTTCTGTGGGGGGGTTCTGTGGGGGAGGGTTCTGTGGGGAGGGTTCTGTTGGGGGAGGGTTCTGTTGGGGAGGGTTTCTGTTGGGGAGGGTTCTGTGGGGGAGGGTTCTGTGGGGAGAGGGTTCTGTTGGGGGAGGGTTCTGTGGGGGGAGGGTTCTGCTGGGGGAGGGTTCTGTGGGGGGAGGGTTCTGTGGGGGGAGGGTTCTGTGGGGGGAGGGTTCTGTGGGGGAGGGTTCTGTGGGGGAGGGTTGTGGGGGGAGGGTTCTGTTGGGGGAGGGTTCTGTGGGGGAGGGTTCTGTGGGGGCTGGGGTTCTGTGGGCCGGGGGGAGGAATTTTGTGGGGGCTGGGGTTCTATGGGCCAGGGGGAGGGGTTCTGTGGGGGAGTTATGCGGCGGAGGTTCTGTGGGGGAAGGAGTTATGTGTATGGAGAGATTCTGTTGACAGGGGTATTCACTGAGGAGAAATGTTATTCATGGAAGGGGGGTTCCGTTGACACTCGAAGGGATAAGCTCCGCTAGTCCACCATACTAAGTTTTGCTCACTCTTTAACTACCACTGGCACCACAGGCGTCGGCAGTTCGATCTCTTCGGTTTGAATTTCCATCTCGCATTTTGAAACCGGCGGCGGAAGAGGTGGCGGCGTTGGCGGTGGCGTCGGTTGACGACTCGGACATGGAGTCATCATGGTGGCCGTCTCAGAAGTCTCCTTCGGAGGCGGCGGTGGCGGCACCGGCGGAACCAGATTGACAGGCTGGTAGGACTCGGACTCGATGGTCTCGTACACGATGGGGCTGCCGCGTCCAAAGCCGCCGCCAGCGCCACCGAATGCGCCAGCGTCGCCGTCGTAGTCATACTCGCAGTCGTCTTCGTCGCCGTCCATGATGTCAGCGAGGGTTTCGCCGCTGAAAGTGTCGAGGGCGAAAATCAGGGTTAAAACGCCAAATATAACTGAAGGGTGAAAAGAAGCGATGAGGATGAAGCTGGAGATGAGGATGAAGCTGGAGATGAGGATGAAGCTGGAGATAAGGATGAAGCTGGATGAGGATGAAGCTGGAGATGAGGATGAAGCTGGATATGAGGATGAAGCTGGTGAAAAGGATGAAGCTGTAGATGACGATGAAGCTGGAGATGAGGATGAAGCTGGAGATGAGGATGAAGCTGGAGATGAGGATGAAGCTGGAGATGAGGATGAAGCTGGAGATGAGGATGAAGCTGGAGATGACGATAAAGCTGATGAAAAGGATGAAGCTGATGAAAAGGATGAAGCTGGAGATGACGATGAAGCTAGAGATGAGGATGAAGCTAGAGATGAGGATGAAGCTGATGATAAGGATGAAGCTGGACATGAGGATGAAACTGGAGACGAGGATGAAGCTGGAGATGAGGATGAAGCTGATGATGAGGATGAAGCTGGAGATGAGGATGAAGCTAAGGATGATGATGAAGCTGAGAATGAGGATGAAGCTGAGGAGGAGGATGAAGCTGGAGATGAGGATGAAGCTAAGGATGATGATGAAGCTGAGAATGAGGATGAAGCTGAGGAGGAGGATGAAGCTGGAGATGAGGATGAAGCTAAGGAGGAGGATGAAGCTGAGAATGAGGATGAAGCTGAGGAGGAGGATGAAGCTGGAGATGACGATGAACCAAAGGATGAAGCTTGAATGAGGATACAGCTGGAGAACAAATCTGTAGGATTATGGAAGTCATTCCTCACCCAACGATGACAGCAGAGGCGGCATTCAAGCCCTGCAGCGACTCCTGCCTGTTGAAGCTCTTTGCCGCGGCCCCTCCAGTCGGGCTGTCTTTCTGGCTGCCGCTTCCGCCGCCGCTGCTGCCCTCTTCGCCGCCTTCGCGGAAGTGCACAATTTCCCCGAAGCCCAGGCCTCTGTCGCCCGAGTCCAGGGTTCCTGACATGTCAGACTCGTCTTTCAGCTTCTTGTTCACGTCCCGGAGGGTGTCCAGCTGGCGCACCAGAGTCTCCCGCTCCAGCGCGATGCCTTCGCTCAAAGCAATCGCCGCCTGAGCCCGTTTCCTTCGGTCGTCTTTGAACTTCTTCTGCAACTCTTCAACGTAGGACTGCGACTCTTCCAGAGCCTCGCGAGATTCTGAGAGCTCCTCTTCCAGAGCGTCGCGCTCCTTGGCTAGTCTCTCGTTTTCCTGAGCAGTCTCAGCTTGCACCAGGTTGATTTCATCCAAGCGCTGCTGGAGCTGATATGTTTTGATGGCGGCAACAGGCGGAAGTAGAAATTATTTATGACAACTGACCCCGCAGCATCGATCCAGTCTGTCCCATACCTGACCAGCTCCAATCTTCATTCTGTCCCACACCTGACCAGCTCCAATCTTCATTCTGTCCCACACCTGACCAGCTTCAATCTCCAGTCTGTCCCACACCTGACCAGCTTCAATCTCCAGTCTGTCCCACACCTGACCAGCTTCAATCTCCAGTCTGTCCCACACCTGACCAGCTTCAATCTCCAGTCTGTCCCACACCTGACCAGCTTCAATCTCCAGTCTGTCCCACACCTGACCAGCTTCAATCTCCAGTCTGTCCCACACCTGACCAGCTTCAATCTCCAGTCTGTCCCACACCTGACCAGCTTAAATCTTCAGTCTGTCCCACACCTGACCAGCTTCAATCTCCAGTCTGTCCCACACCTGACCAGCTTCAATCTCCAGTCTGTCCCACACCTGACCAGCTTCAATCTCCAGTCTGTCCCACACCTGACCAGCTCCAATCTTCATTCTGTCCCACACCTGACCAGCTCCAATCTTCATTCTGTCCCACACCTGACCAGCTCCAATCTTCATTCTGTCCCACACCTGACCAGCTTAAATCTGCAGTCTGTCCCACACCTGACCAGCTTCAATCTCCAGTCTGTCCCACACCTGACCAGCTTCAATCTCCAGTCTGTCCCACACCTGACCAGCTTCAATCTCCAGTCTGTCCCACACCTGACCAGCTTCAATCTCCAGTCTGTCCCACACCTGACCAGCTTCAATCTCCAGTCTGTCCCACACCTGACCAGCTTCAATCTCCAGTCTGTCCCACACCTGACCAGCTTCAATCTCCAGTCTGTCCCACACCTGACCAGCTTCAATCTCCAGTCTGTCCCACACCTGACCAGCTTCAATCTCCAGTCTGTCCCACACCTGACCAGCTTAAATCTTCAGTCTGTCCCACACCTGACCAGCTTCAATCTCCAGTCTGTCCCACACCTGACCAGCTTCAATCTCCAGTCTGTCCCACACCTGACCAGCTTCAATCTCCAGTCTGTCCCA
The DNA here is from genome assembly GCA_002269645.1 of Macrostomum lignano. Classification (NCBI taxonomy): domain Eukaryota; kingdom Metazoa; phylum Platyhelminthes; family Macrostomidae; genus Macrostomum; species Macrostomum lignano. The sequence goes on along the minus strand of NIVC01000175.1, from coordinate 508,949 downwards.
CACCTGACCAGCTCCAATCTCCAGTCTGTCCCACACCTGACCAGCTCCAATCTTCATTCTGTCCCACACCTGACCAGCTTCAATCTCCAGTCTATCCCACACCTGACCAGCTTCAATCTCCAGTCTGTCCCACACCTGACCAGCTCCAATCTTCATTCTGTCCCACACCTGACCAGCTCCAATCTTCATTCTGTCCCACACCTGACCAGCTCCAATCTCCAGTCTGTCCCACACCTGACCAGCTTAAATCTTCAGTCTGTCCCACACCTGACCAGCTTAAATCTGCAGTCTGTCCCACACCTGACCAGCTTAAATCTTCAGTCTGTCCCACACCTGACCAGCTTCAATCTCCAGTCTGTCCCTCACCTGACCAGCTTCAATCTCCAGTCTGTCCCACACCTGACCAGCTCCAATCTCCAGTCTGTCCCACACCTGACCAGCTTCAATCTTCATTCTGTCCCACACCTGACCAGCTTCAATCTCCAGTCTGTCCCACACCTGACCAGCTTCAATCTCCAGTCTATCCCACACCTGACCAGCTTCAATCTCCAGTCTGTCCCACACCCCAAATCGGCGCTAACAAACCTTCTCGTGGTTCTTCATCAGCTCCTGACACAGCTTCTCCTTCTCGCGAATCTCCCGCTCCATGTCCTCGCGCAGCTGTTTCTCCTTGGCTCGCTCCTCGGCGAGTACTTTGTCTCGCTCAGCTCGAATCTGAGTCTCCATTTCTTCGTACAATTTTCGCACCTCGTCATCGTGAGCTGAGGATTTCCTGGAAAATTTCAATTTTAAAAAATAGATTTTTTGTTTTATTTTTACACTTAAAAATCATTATCAGTATAACATAAAACGATTACTCACGTTCGTAGAACTTTCTCCAAACTTTTATAACTCTCTTGACTTTTCTGAATTTCTGTAGTCATTTTTGTGAGCAGAGACTCGAGCCCGGGGACCAACTCTGGGTAGTCTCTCTGCAGACGGCCCCACAGCTCCTTCACGCTGTCCTCTCTGGGCGAACGGGGAAAGTAGAGATTTTTGAACAAGTTAAAAATTTACTCTTAAAATTTTTGCGCTAACTACCCTACTGAAATTAGGTTTGGTAGTAGCAATCGTAGAACATGTAATGTAAATTAATAAATTGATTATCATTAATGGATAAGAATCAATACAAAATTTTATCACCTTATTGAATAATTTGTTAAAATGAATACCCTGCCATCTTGCTTAATAATTTTTTTCGTAATAATTATTATTCAATATTTTTAACAAAAATATCTTCCAATACACTTCAACTTAAAACCCAATCGTTTAAACAAAAAATACACGGACTTCAATTACCAAAAACGTAATAGTATTTGTAAAAAAATTTCGTATCTTTTTTCGCGGAAAAATGCGCGCAAAATTAGATAAACAAAATAAATTTTTACCCAAAAGTTCGAGTGTCATATTGATCCCTTTATTTGAATAAGGATTTCAAAAAATGAAAAAAATTGAATAATTTATGATTGAAATACTCGTCTTTCTCGTGTATAACTCGTTTTTTAAAACATAGTGTGCAATGAGAAAGTTTCTAATCTGCGATTGTACAGGCTAAACAGAAAAGAAAAAGGGGAGTGGGAGAGGGAGAGTGGGAGAGAGAGAGTGGGAGAGGGAGAGTGGGAGAAGGAGAGTCGGAGAAGGAGAGTGGGAGAGGGAGAGTGGGAGAGGGAGAGTGGGAGAGGGAGAGTGGGAGAGGGAGAGTGGGAGAGGGAGAGTGGGAGAGGGAGAGTGGGAGAGGGAGAGTGGGAGTGGGAGAGGGAGAGTGGAAGGAGAGTGGAGGAAGGAGAGTGGGAGAGGAAGAGTGGGAGAGGGAGAGTGGGAGAGGGAGAGTGGGAGAGAGAGACTGGGAGAGGGAGAGTGGGAGAGAGAGAGTGGGAGAGGGAGAGTGGGAGAGAGAGAGTGGGAGAGGGAGAGGGAGAGGGAGAGTGGGAGAGGGAGAGTGGGAGAGGAGAGTGGGAGAGGGAGAGGGAGAGTGGGAGAGGGAGAGTGGGAGAGGGAGTGGGAGAGGAGAGTGGGAGAGAGAGAGTGGGAGAGGGAGAGTGGGAGAGGGAGAGTGGGAGAGGGAGAGTGGGAGAGGGAGAGTGGGAGAGGGAGAGTGGGAGAGGGAGAGGGAGAGGGAGAGTGGGAGAGAGAGAGTGGGAGAGGGAGAGTGGGAGAGGGAGAGGGAGAGTGGGAGAGGGAGAGTGGGAGAGGGAGAGGAGAGTGGGAGAGGGAGAGTGGGAGAGAGAGAGAGTGGGAGAGGGAGAGTGGGAGTGGGAGAGAGAGAGTGGGAGAGGGAGAGTGGGAGAAGGAGAGTCGGAGAAGGAGAGTGGGAGAGGGAGAGTGGGAGAGGAGAGTGGGAGAGGGAGAGTGGGAGAGGGAGAGTGGGAGAGGGAGAGTGGGAGAGGGAGAGTGGGAGAGGGAGAGTGGGAGTGGGAGAGGGAGAGTGGAAGGAGAGTGGAGGAAGGAGAGTGGGAGAGGAAGAGTGGGAGAGGGAGAGTGGGAGAGGGAGAGTGGGAGAGAGAGACTGGGAGAGGGAGAGTGGGAGAGAGAGAGTGGGAGAGGGAGAGTGGGAGAGAGAGAGTGGGAGAGGGAGAGGGAGAGGGAGAGTGGGAGAGGGAGAGTGGGAGAGGGAGAGTGGGAGAGGGAGAGGGAGAGTGGGAGAGGGAGAGTGGGAGAGGGAGTGGGAGAGGGAGAGTGGGAGAGAGAGAGTGGGAGAGGGAGAGTGGGAGAGGGAGAGTGGGAGAGGGAGAGTGGGAGAGGAGAGTGGGAGAGGGAGAGTGGGAGAGGGAGAGGGAGAGGGAGAGTGGAGAGAGAGAGTGGGAGAGGGAGAGTGGGAGAGGGAGAGGGAGAGTGGGAGAGGGAGAGTGGGAGAGGGAGAGGGAGAGTGGGAGAGGGAGAGTGGGAGAGAGAGAGAGTGGGAGAGGGAGAGTGGGAGTGGGAGAGGGAGAGGGAGAGATGGAGAGGGAGAGGGAGAGGGAGAGTGGGAGAGGGAGAGAGTGGGGAGCGGTGTAGGCACAGTGCAAAAGCGGGAAAAGAGCCAGCCAGTGCGGTAACCATGGTTACTGATTATTTAATAATCGACTTGAGCAGAGTAAAACACAAAGCGATAGCTAAGATGAAGCGCACTCATAGGCCTACTCAGAAAGCGATCAAGGCTGTCTATTAGGCATAAGCTGAATATTCTAATTTTAAACAGACATCTAAGAAACTAGAACAAAACAAACCCTACGTACTGTGCCACCAAATGCATTATGAGTGCACAATTATGTCAGGATATACAGATCAGATAAGCGATATAATTATCTACAATTAAATATTCGAGTTTTATTATAAAAACACATTTGAAGCACTGCAGAGCCCCACTAAAACCTTGAAGACTCACCTGATCAAATTCCTGTTGCGAAAATTGTCAAGTGAGTGTTTTATAGTTTGGTTTAGAATTATTAATTGTTGGTTAGTAAGAGTGCAACTGATCTGATGTTAGTGTTAGTCTGAGTCTTGATACCTTGATACAGAGAGATCTCATCGCAGCATTTGTTATCTCTAGTAGGCAGAATCTAGTTTTAATTCTAGTCTCACCCCGATTTCATCTAATCTTACCATAAGTTCATCCAATCTCACCTCCGTCTCAGTTTATTCTCAATCAGATCTCACCCAGTCTCATTTAGATCTCACTCCAGTCTCATTTAGATCTCACTCTAGTCTCATTTAGATCTCACTCTAGTCTCATTTAGATCTCACTCTAGTCTGATTTAGATCTCACTCTCTAGTCTCATTTAGATCTCACTCTAGTCTCATTTAGATCTCACTCTAGTCTCATTTAGATCTCACTCTAGTCTCATTTAGATCTCACTCTAGTCTCATTTAGATCTCACTCTAGTCTCATTTAGATCTCACTCTATAGTCTCATTTAGATCTCACTCTATAGTCTCATTTAGATCTCACTCTAGTCTCATTTAGATCTCACTCTAGTCTCATTTAGATCTCACTCTAGTCTCATTTAGATCTCACTCTAGTCTCATTTAGATCTCACTCTAGTCTCAGTTATTTTATAGATCCCAATCTAGTCTTTTTTAGCTCTCAATCTAGTCTAATTTAGGTCTCACTCTAGTCTCAACCTGATCTCACTCGAATCTCACCCGACCTATTTCGAGTCTCACCCTAATCTCACCCTGATATATAATACCATCGCGATCTTATTCTAGTGTAACTCAATCTACAGCCCTTAGTCTCACCCCAGCTCAGTCTCACCCCAGCTCAGTCTCACCCCAGCTCAGTCTCACCCCAGCTCAGTCTCACCCCAGCCCGAACTCACTCCTGAAACACGCCGGCAGCTCCCAGCTTCTCCATCGTCTGGTGGAAGTGCTCGTCCTCTTCAACGCTGTAGCCGTCGTCATCACCCATTTCGCCGAAGCCCCGCCTACCGCGGCGTCCCTCCTCGATGTACTCGCCATCCGCCTCGCCGCCGCCGCCTCCGCCTGTGGCGCCGTCGCCACTACCTGACGCTAGGCCCATAAATGATCCTGCGGGGTGATAGGATTTGAGGAGTTCGTGAAATACTTTGATTGAGTAAATGAGTTTATGAGCAAGTTTATGAGCGAGTTTATGAGTGAGTTCATTAGTGAATTCATGAGTGAGTTCATTAGTGAGTTCATGGGTGAGTTCATGAGTGTGTTTATGAGCAATTTTATGAGCGAGTTTATGAGTGAGTTCATTAGTGAATTCATGAGTGAGTTCATTAGTGAGTTCATGGGTGAGTTCATGAGTGTGTTTACGAGCAATTTTATGAGCGAGTTTATGAGTGAGTTCATGAGTGAGTTCATGAGTGAGATTATGACTGAGTTCATGAGTGAGTTCATGAGTGAGTTCATTAGTGACTTCATGGGTGAGTTCATGAGTGAGTTCATGAGTGAGATTATGACTGAGTTCATGAGTGAGTTCATAAGTGAGTTTATGAGTGAGTTTATGGGTGAGTTCATGAGTGAGTTCATGGGTGAGATTATGACTGAGTTCATCGGTGATTTCATTAGTGAGTTTATATGAAATCATGTATGAGTTAATGAGTTAGTTAATTAGTGAGGTCATAAGTGATTTATGCGTGAGTTCATGAGTGAGCTAATGAGTCTCAAGACTGCAGCCTCACCGAAGCCACCCGTGAACTCCTCCAGCGTCAAGTAGCCATTGCCATCGTCATCTAGCCTGTCGAACACGTCCTCAATCTGGTCGGGGTCCAGTGGCAGGACTCCGCTGAGTCGCTGCATGTCTCTCTTGGTGATGAAGCCCTTCTGCTCAATGTCGCACACGTCAAACAGCTCCTTGGCCTTCTCAGCCAGCATCGCTTGCAACTCGGCGTTTGACATCTTCAAAAGTCTTTTCGTAAAAAAATCTCTGAGAACCTACTGAGAATGGCAGGAAAAGTGTTCCCGAAGCTCTCACTCCGTGAATAAGCCTGATCGGATCACAGTTAGGCAGGGGAATCGATTATACAAATATAAGTTTGCAATGATTTCTAAGTTGGGAAACTTCTCTGTCTCTGGCTACCGATATACACAGGTTTGTGCATTTATAAGTCGGTATGGAACTCCCTGTCCCCCCTGGTAGCAGCCACCCCAGCGAGTGCAGCCATATGGAGAACTTGATGAAGTCAAATCTGGATTGTCCGATTTTCGAGAAAATGTCTATATTCTTATATGGCTAAGAGCTAAAAATGGTTTCAAAAAACTAAAATCAATAAATTTTACGTTACGTAAGTTTAAAAAAATATTCATCTCGGATAGCTGCACTTTTAAACCACCTTGAAGGAAGTTAATAATCTCATTCTTGATCTAAACCTAATCTCACTCGATCTCAATCTAATCTCACTGCAATCTCAACATCATATCACTTGATCTCAATCTAATCTCAGCCTAACCATAATCTAGTCGAACTACAATCTCAATATCATCTCACTCGATCTCAATCTAATCTCAGCCTAACCATAATCTAGTCGAACTACAATCTCAATATCATCTCACTCGATCTCAATCTAATCTCAGTTTAACCATAATTTAGTCGAACTACAATCTCAATATCATCTCACTCAATCTCAATCTAATCTCAGTTTAACCATAATTTAGTCGAACTACAATCTCAATATTATCTCACTCGATCTCAATCTAATCTCAGCCTAACCATATTCTAATCTCACTGCAATCTCAACATCAACCTTGAATTTATGAAAGACTCCAGATATTCTCTTTAGCCTCCTTGGCCTGCCGCACTTAACAATTAGCAATTTAGTCTGATTTTTCAGGTCTTCCCTATTCCGCCAGTTCCCCCACCCCCAGTCACCACACCCCGCGGAGAAAAAATCAATAACCTTTCAAATCGGGTTTCCGTGCAGTCAAAACACACACGCGGGACCGGAGCTGCTGCTGTATGAAGCAAAGCATTGTACACTTACTTGTACACCCCCCTCGTGGATCTCTTTGCCTCGAAACGGCTCTGACAGATTTTAATCAGGATCGATATGGCAGTCCCTGGCAACTAAAACTGCTGCCAGTTCCAACACGACACCCAGGTGATCCGAGAGCCGCTATAGCAAAGTACATAAGTGTGCTCAACCTTCGTGTAGCTGTATTGATTTTTCCTAACAGTTGTACAAAAGCAGTGAGGGTAGAGAGCCGTCGGCAACGCAAATTTGCTACCAAAAATGGACGAAAATAAGTTAGAGAAAGCAGAGAGGGAACTCAAAGAGCAGATTGGAATGTTAATCAGTTTGACTTTGTTCTGATGATTGTGCTAGACAATGTGAAGCTAAAAATTCGAATTTCTTACTTATAACACCTTTTTTGGCCCAGCAACTGAGGATCTGCAAACCTTGCATAGCAACTAAGGATATGGGAGACTGGCCCGGCAACTGATGATCTGGGAGACTGGCCCGGCAACTGATGATCTGGGAGACTGGCCCGGCAACTAAGGATCTGGGAGACTGGCCCAGCAACTAAGGATCTGGGAGACTGGCCCAGCAACTGATGATCTGGGAGACTGGCCCGGCAACTGATGATCTGGGAGACTGGCCCGGCAACTGATGATCTGGGAGACTGGCCCGGCAACTAAGGATCTGGGAGACTGGCCCAGCAACTAAGGATTTGGGAGACTGGCCCGGCAACTAAGGATTTGGGAGACTGGCCCGGCAACTAAGGATTTGGGAGACTGGCCCGGCAACTAAGGTTCTGGGAGGCTGGCCTAGCAACCAAGGATTTAGGAGACTGGCCCGGCAACTAAGGATCTGGGAGGCTGGCCTAGCAACTAAGGATCTGGGAGACTGGCCCGGCAACTAAGGATCTGGGAGGCTGGCCTAGCAACTAAGGATCTGGGAGGCTGGCCTAGCAACTAAGGATTTGGGAGGCTGGCAGCCCAGTAACTGAGGATCTGGGAGGCTGGTAGTCCAGCAACTCTGGCAGGCTGGCAGCCCAGCAACTGAGGATCTGGCAGACTGGCAGCCTAGCAACTAAGGATTTGGGAGGCTGGTAGCTTAGCAACTGATGATCTGGGAGGCTGGTAGCCCAGTAAATAAGGATCTGGGAGGGTTTAACGTGAAGATAAGCTACCAGTGCAGCCAATGAAAGCAGCAATTCAAAAGTAACAAGAAAGGTGAAATTCAAGCAGTTTAACAATATTATACAATATCATCAAACTGCATAATCGCTCTACTTTCATGAGCGCCAGAAATACAAGTTATATATTTACGATTATTATAAAGGCAAATATTTAGTTCTGAATATATTTATGTCCATACTATCAGTAGGCAGTTAAGCGCATCGGTAGAAATTGATTTGCAATATGTCAATCAAAAAGAACACCACAGTGCCCCGTGTAATGGCAGTATTACAGCTAATGTTCCATAAGTACAACGCGAACTATATCATTATTTGATAGTATTAATCAGCAGTTACTTAAGCTAGTGATAACTAGAAAAAGGCTGTTAGGAATAACAGATTGACAAGATTAAAGACAAGCATTCCATTTTGATTAATTTTTTTCGCTTTAAGAAGTCAGAGAGAGAGAGAGAGAGAGAGAGAAAGCGCGGTTAACTAAATGGAATGACTCAAATGAGGTGATTAGCAAATTAGCGAAAAGTAGAATGGGATATAGAATGAGAAGAATGAGAAGTAGAATGAGAAGTATAATAAATAGTAGATTGAAAAGTAGAACGACAAGTAGAGTGAGAAGTAGAATTAGGAGTAGGGTGAGAAGTATATTAGGAGTAGGGTGAGAAGTATAATTAGGAGTAGGGTGAGAAGTATAATTAGGAGTAGGGTGAGAAGTATAATTAGGAGTAGGGTGAGAAGTATAATTAGGAGTAGGGTGAGAAGTATAATTAGGAGTAGGGTGAGAAGTAGAAGGAGGAGTAGAGTGAGAAGTAGAATGAGAAGTAGGGTGAGAAGTAGAATTAAGAGTAGGGTGAGAAGTAGAATGAGAATTAGGGTGAGAAGTAGAATTATGAGTAGGGTGAGAAGTAGAATTATGAGTAGGGTGAGAAGTAGGAGGAGTAGAGTGAGAAGTAGAATGAGAAGTAGAATGAGAAGTAGGATGAGAAGTAGAATAAGAAGTAGAATCAGGAGTAGAATGAGAAGTAGAATGAGAAGTAGGATGAGAAGTAGAATAAGAAGTAGAATCAGGAGTAGAATGAGAAGTAGAATGAGAAGTAGAGCGACAAATAAAATGAGCAGTAGATTAGGAAGCTTATTGAAAAGTAGAATGAGAAGTAGAGTCACACTTTAGAGTGAAACGGTGAAGAGCCATGGGCCCGATAAACCTTGAAGTGATTGGTATGAATGGATAAAATCAGACTAGACAATCATAATTAACTATTGTCGTCAGCAGGTAATTCGCTTATAATAACAAATAATCAAGGTGCACAAAAAGCACTATTGAAAGTAGAAATTACGCACGAGAAAGTTTATAGTGTTAAAGTAGACAAAAAACTGGCAAATTCCGAAATTAATACTACTCAAGTTTCTTAATTAAAACAAACTAGACAACCAAAGCTTCAAGCCTATCACAATATTAGTTATAAAGAAGACAGTGCCACACGCAGTAAGCAATTTGTAAGAAACAGAAATACAAGTACACAGAGGCATATTAAAGAAAAAATAAGTAAATATTGTTTTACTGCAATTTTCGAAAGCAGAGTAAGCGCAAGATTTTTGAAATTATTTTTAAGAATGAAGGAAACGATTTTGAGGTAGGGAAAATATTTTAAAATTAAATGGTTTCTTTCAAATAGCTTTATGAGTGCCAGCATGAAACTGTGTAGTGAGACTGCTCATGAGAAGTAGGGTGAGAGAATTAGGGTAAGATCTACTAGGAGAGAAGTAGGGTGAGACAATAAGAGAATCGGGGTACGATCTACTGGGAGAGAAGTAAGGTGAGAGTGAGAGCCGGAGTGAGATCTACTAGGAGAGAAGTAGGGTGAGACAATGAGAGAATCAGGGTAAAATTTACTGGGAGAGAAGTAGGGTGAGACAATGAGAAAATCGGGGTGAGATCTACTGGGAGAGAAGTAGGGTGAGACAATGAGAAAATCGGGGTGAGATCTACTAGGAGAGTAGGGTGAGACAATGAGAGAATCGGGGTGAGATCTACTGGGAGAGAAGTAGGGTGAGACAATGAGAGAATCGGAGTGAAATCTACTAGGAGAGAAGTAGGGTGAGACAATGAGAGAATCGGGGTGAGATCTACTAGGAGAGAAGTAGGGTGAGACAATGAGAGAATCGGGGCGAGATTTACTTGGAGAGAAGTAGGGTGAGACAATGAGAAAATCGGGGTGAGATCTACTAGGAGAGAAGTAGGGTGAGACAATGAGAGAGGTGAGATGAGAGAATCGGGGTGAGATCTACTAGTAGAGTAGGGTGAGACAATGAGAGAATCGGGGTGAGATCTACTGGGAGAGAAGTAGGGTGGGACAAGGAGAAAATCGGGGTGAGATCTACTGGGAGAGAAGTAGGGTGAGACAATGAGAAAATCGGGGTGAGATTTACTAGGAGAGTAGGGTGAGACAATGAGAGATCGTGGTGAGATCTCATATGAGAAGTAGATCATAGCAAAACATCAAACCCACTCGCTTGAAGCAGTCAAGTGCAGCTGTCTTCAGAATTGGCCAACGGAGGCGGCAGCGAATCCAGGCTCTGAGCATTTTTAGCTTTCTGTTTCCAATCGGCCTTGTTATCAGCCTCATTAACAAAATCCGCCTCTTCGTTGATGTCATCCGCAGCATCCTCATTTTCATCATCATCATCAGCTGCCGTGGTGACCGTAGCTGAAGTGGCCGCTGCATTGGCATTGAAATTTAAAAGCAGACTAGAAGAAGACGCGATAGACTGTTGCTGCTGCTGCTGCTGAGGATGCTGGTGATTAATCGCAGGCTCTTCATCAATCTCAGGTAGATCGTCGCGTATAACAGAGAGGCTGGACAGGCCGAGAAGGCCTCCGCCTCCACCGCTACCGCCGCCCATTGCCGCAGCAGACTCAGGCAGATGCAGCAACAGCAGCCGCACAAAAGCAGCCTCCTGTCTAGCATTGTCCATAGCGAAATCGCTGCAATTGGCACCGGAAACTGTTGAGCTGGACTCGGGACTCCTGAGCAGGCAGGGCGCCATGAGCAGCGCCAGACCGCTAGCGTCAATTCCAGTCACGCTCGTGACGTTTGGCTCGGCGAACAGGCGCAGAAATCTGATCACGTGACGCAGTACGCGCTGATTCAGCGGACTCAGCTGCCTAGCAACTAGAGCTAAGGCTTCATCAGGTCGATCGTGACAGTCCAGAGCTCGCTGGTAGAGTCTGGTTGGGATCAATGGTTCCGCCAGTTCCCTGAGCCACGTGACCAGCAGGCTGGCGGTTACCCGAGGGTCGCTCAGTCTCCTGCAAGCTGTCAGATCCCACTGCTCCAGCTGAGTCCTGGCAACGTTTAACGCGTCGAAATCCCCGGGATTGCGAAATATCCCTTCGGTGAGTTGACCGCCCAGCCTGATGGTGTCCTCGGTGAGCACGGTCAGAATCCACGGCTGCTCAAGTTCGGGGAAGCCGCGCTGACGCTGCTGAAGCATCAGATCTTCCAGAGTGCAGCCGAACACGCCGGGAGTGACAACTGTCTTCTGCGAGTGCGCGGAATGGGGCGATTCTCATAGGGAATGGGGCGATTCTCATAGGGAATGGGGCGATTCTCATAGGGAATGGGGCGATTCTCATAGGGAATGGGGAGATTCTCATAGGGAATGGGGCGATTCTCATAGGGAATGGGGCGATTCTCATAGGGAATGGGGTGATTCTTATAGGGAATGGGGCGATTTTCATAGGGAATGGGGCGATTCTCATAGGGAATGGGGCGATTCTCATAGGGAATGGGGTGATTCTCATAGGGAATGGGGCGATTCTCATAGGGAATGGGGCGATTCTCATAGGGAATGGGGCGATTCTCATAGGGAATGGGGCGATTCGCATAGGGAATGGGGTGATTCTTATAGGGAATGGGGCGATTTTCATAGGGAATGGGGCGATTCTCATAGGGAATGGGGCGATTCTTATAGGGAATGGGGCGATTTTCATAGGGAATGGGGTGATTCTTATAGGGAATGGGGCGATTCTCATAGGGAATGGGGCGATTCTCATAGGGAATGGGGTGATTCTTATAGGGAATGGGGTGATTCTTATAGGGAATGGGGTGATTCTTATAGGGAATGGGGTGATTCTTATAGGGAATGGGGTGATTCTCATAGAGAATGGGGCGATTCTCATAGGGAATGGGGCGATTTTCATAGGGAATGGGGCGATTCTCATAGGGAATGGGGTGATTCTTATAGGGAATGGGGTGATTCTTATAGGGAATGGGGTGATTCTTATAGGGAATGGGGCGATTCTCATAGGGAATGGGGCGATTCTCATAGGGAATGGGGCGATTCTCATAGGGAATGGGGAGATTCTTATAGGGAATGGGGCGATTCTCATAGGGAATGGGGTGATTCTTATAGGGAATGGGGCGATTCTCATAGGGAATGGGGTGATTCTTATAGGGAATGGGGCGATTCTCATAGGGAATGGGGTGATTCTTATAGGGAATGGGGCGATTCTCATAGGGAATGGGGTGATTCTTATAGGGAATGGGGCGATTCTCATAGGGAATGGGGCGATTTTCATAGGGAATGGGGCGATTCTCATAGGGAATGGGGTGATTCTCATAGGGAATGGGGCGATTCTCATAGGGAATGGGGTGATTCTTATAGGGAATGGGGTGATTCTCATAGGGAATGGGGAGATTCTCATAGGGAATGGGGCGATTCTCATAGGGAATGGGGTGATTCTCATAGGGAATGGGGCGATTTTCATAGTGAATGGGGTGATTCTTATAGGGAATGGGGTGATTCTCATAGGGAATGGGGTGATTCTTATAGGGAATGGGGCGATTCTCATAGGGAATGGGGAGATTCTCATAGGGAATGGGGCGATTCTCATAGGGAATGGGGTGATTCTCATAGGGAATGGGGCGATTTTCATAGGGAATGGGGTGATTCTTATAGGGAATGGGGTGATTCTCATAGGGAATGGGGTGATTCTTATAGGGAATGGGGCGATTCTCATAGGGAATGGGGCGATTCTCATAGGGAATGGGGAGATTCTTATAGGGAATGGGGCGATTCTCATAGGGAATGGGGTGATTCTTATAGGGAATGGGGCGATTCTCATAGGGAATGGGGTGATTCTTATAGGGAATGGGGCGATTCTCATAGGGAATGGGGCGATTTTCATAGGGAATGGGGCGATTCTCATAGGGAATGGGGCGATTCTCATAGGGAATGGGGCGATTTTCATAGGGAATGGGGCGATTCTTATAGGGAATGGGGCGATTCTCATAGGGAATGAGAAGATTCTCATAGGGAATGGGGCGATTTTTATAGGGAATGGGGCGATTCTCATAGGGAATGGGGCGATTCTCACAGGGAATGGGACGATTCTCAAACATGTCATGCGAGAATACGGGTATGAAATTATCAAAGATCAGATATCCCAAAAAAGCACAGAACCAAACCAACCTTAGCAATGGACACCTCATCCACACTTGGTGCCTGACTGCCTTTCCTCGCTCCCATTCTCAGGATCCGTCTGAGCCGTTGATAGCAGACTCCAGCATACTGCTGCTGGGCACGGAATGGACAAGTGGGCTCCAGTCGCTGACAATGTCGCAGCAAAAAGCCTTCAAGGTAGGGCGCGAAACCTCCGCTAGGAGGAAAGAACGCCAAACAGATGGCCAAGAGTTCCCAGCCCAGCTGCAGGGACTCGCCATTAGGATTGTTGGTCAACTGCCGGCACAGCTGCATAAACTGTTCATCTCTCAGACCTGGCGATTGCAATCCCAGCTGGACCATCTGCCAAGCCAGCACCGGTTGCGACAATTTCTTCATTCTCCTATCGCCCATGTATCTCTGAATGATTTTGAAATTATCCGAAGATTCTCTTTTCAAAGATTTCTCAGTAGCGGCTAGCAGAGGTCTGGACAGGTCTCGTCGAGTCCAGCACAGCAGCTTCGCCGGGTTGTGCTCCCGGCGAAACAGGGTCAGCGACCAACCAGGAGGCAGGGGGTAGGATGGCGCGAACTGGTGCGACCATGGAGACAGCGACGATCCCGACGGAAGCTGATAAGCTGATGAAGCGCCTTCTGAAGCTACGGAAGCGACGCTCAAAGATCTACTAGATGAGTCGAATAGGGAGGCTGAGGTTCGACCATAGACACCTGCGGAAGGATTCGTTCTGGGAACGGCCGCCGCCTGCTGCTGCTGCTGTTGTTGTTGAAGACTTGAAAATCGACTGGATGTCGGTAAAAGTACACGACCCGACAGCGACGCTTCATCAGAAACGGCAAACCAGCCTCCGCTAGCTCCGTTAGCAGCATCAAAGCCGCTATCTGTGCTGGTCTCAGATTGCTGTTGCTGGTGCTGCTGCTGCTGAGAGTGCGCTGGACTGCCTGCAGGGCCGCTGGGCCGGGGCAGAGTGCCGTGGCCAGAGGATGCCCAGGAGCCCTGGACTGACTGACGGGACGGATGGCGCTGTGGGATTGAGAGAGACAGACACACAGATCAGATAGATGGAGGCGCTATGCATTGTGAAGAAAGAAAATACTTAAATATGTGTTAGAAATTATCGCTAAAAGCTGTCAGCTAAAGTTGTTTGGTTTGGCAAAACTAAACATGACATACAGGATGAAAAAAACAATGTGCAAGCTGCCGGATCTCGGAGGCTGGCCCAGCAACTGAGGATCTGGGAGGCTGGCCCAGCAACTGAGGATCTGGGAGGCTGGCCCAGCAACTGAGGATCTGGGGGGCTGATGGCCCAGCAACTGAGGATCTGGGAGGCTGGCCCAGCAACTGAGGATCTCGGAGGCTGGCCCAGCAACTGAGGATCTGGGAGGCTGGCCCAACAACTGAGGATCTCGGAGGCTGGCCCAACAACTGAGGATCTGGGGGAAGGGGGCTGGTGGCCCAACAACTGAGGATCTGGGAGGCTGGCTCAGCAACTGTGGATCTGGGAGGCTGGCCCAGCAACTGAGGATCTGGGAGGCTGATGGCCCAGCAACTGAGGATCTGGGAGGCTAATGGCCCAGCAACTGAGGATCTGGGAGGCTGATGGCCCAGCAACTGAGGATCTGGGAGGCTGATGGCCCAGCAACTGAGGATCTGGGGGGCTGGCCCAGCAACTGAGGATCTGGGAGGCTGGCCCAGCAACTGAGGATCTGGGAGGCTGGCCCAGCAACTGAGAATCTGGCTTGACCATTTCCCATAAAAAATAAGGAAAGTGCCAAACCGCTACTAAAAGTAGTTCATCCTAGTCAGCTGTCTACAACACTGTATATTAAAAGGGAAGCTTTAACGCGATTCAGCAAGTAGCCATAGTATCATAAACTAGAAAGACCCAAGCTCTAACAGCTCCCGATATCTGGCAATAAAATCAGGCAATTTTACGGAGAGAGAGGCACAGGAGTACAGAGCCGGCAGCAAAAGCCCACTGAAACTATGATATCTATGATAATAAAAAAACTCTAGCCTAACTGTGTACATTAAAAACTGTACATTGCATTTCCATACTATCAACATCGAGCCCCACACACTCGCCTTAATTACTGCAGTCCCAATATCAGTCTTGGCGGCAGACTGAATGTACACATGGATTCTATGCATTAAATAATAAAAATATGCATATGTATATAAATAGTTAAACAAAAGATAGTACTGCAAGAGAGGAGAGAGATACGGTTATAGAAGTCACAGAAGTACAGAAAAACACACATATATTTATAAAATATTCTGCAAAACTGTTTTTTCGATGTGAAAGTCAGGAAAGAGAGAGAGAGAGAGAGAGAGAGAGAATAAAGTTTTACAGTTTACATTCATTTGACACTGCAGTAGCCACACTACATCAACAAACACTTGTAAAGGCCAAAAGTGTGCCTGAGTGATGGTGTGGTGTGTGCTTGTCAAAATGTCAGCCCAAGAGGACTAGAATATTGGTAGCTAAATTTTAGATGGTCAACAGCAGATTTCATTTTTATACCTCAAGTGTGTAAGAAATAACATTAATTGCGATACATCTAAAACCTTTAAAGGCATTATTTAAATAGTCTACTTGAAAATGTTATAGATGGCAAACAGATAGAAAGACAGACAGACAGACAGACAGACAGACAGACAGACAGACAGACAGACAGACAGACAGACAGACAGACAGACAGACAGACAGACAGACAGACACTAAGACAGACAGACACTAAGACAGACAGACACTAAGACGGACAGGCAGGCAGACACTAAGACAGACAGACAGACAGACAGGCAGACACTAAGACAGACAGACAGACAGACAGACAGACAGACAGACAGACAGACCGACAGACAGACACTAAGACAGACAGACAGGCAGACACTAAGACGGACAGACAGGCAGACACTAAGACAGACAGACAGACAGACAGGCAGACACTAAGACAGACAGACAGACAGACAGACAGACAGACAGACCGACAGACAGACACTAAGACAGACAGACAGACAGACACTAAGACAGACAGACAGGCAGACACTAAGACAGACAGACAGACAGACACTAAGACAGACAGACAGGCAGACACTAAGACAGACAGACAGACAGACACTAAGACAGACAGACAGACAGACAGACAGACAGACAGAGAGACACTAAGACAGACAGACAGACAGACAGACAGACAGACAGAGAGACACTAAGACAGACAGACAGGCAGACACTAAGACAGACAGACAGACAGACAGACAGACAGACAGACAGACAGACAGACAGACAGACAGACAGGCAGACACTAAGACAGACAGACAGACAGACAGACAGACAGACAGACAGACAGACAGACAGACAGACAGACAG
>NIVC01000175.1:377500-487500 GCA_002269645.1 Macrostomum lignano | reverse complement strand
TCTGTTGTGACGGGATCTGGGATCACTCTCTGGGAGGCTTGCGTGTGTCGGCGGCCTTATTCTACGAGTATATGTGATTACGTAATACCACAAATATAGTAGAAAGCTTTAGCTTTCCTGCTGACCAACTCCCAATGCAGTAAAAACCCACTCCAATTGTCGATTTCTAATAATTTATTTTGTCCAAAATTATCAGACTTAAAAATTGTTATGTACCGCGTGAACATTGAAAAAATGGATTCACAGCTTCACGGCATAATCTTACAAACCTAATAAATCCTAAATTTTTTTTTGATTACACCTGCCATAATGAGCAGAGCCGCAGCTATTTCGCAGCGCATCTGAAGGCTGCGTACGGCTGTTCAGTCCAAGGACTGGGGAGGGGGGGGGGGTCGCCACGCACACAGCCTCAATTACCCCAGCTAATGCTGGCACCCATTTTACAGCTGGGTGAACTGAAGCAATGCAGAGTTAAGTGTCTTGCTCAGGGACACAAAATGTTTCAAGTAGGTCGAGAATCGAACCCCCGACCTTTCAATTCTGAGTCCGACGCTCAAGCCACTAGGCTACAACCGCCTCTATAAATCCTAAATAAACTTTATGCACTAATTAAAAAAGCGGAACTACAAAATCTAAAATGAAAGTCAGACATATTGACATCAGCCTTAAAAAATATCAATTCCTTTGCCAGAAAATAGAATTGATAAAACAAACACGCAGACGTGTTAAAGCCGCATGTTCTTAGGAATGTATCTGCCAAGATTCAGTACAGGTACATGTGTAACATCTTTCCCCAGATCCGAAAGCCTCCATAACATTAGAACAGGTCAAGCTAGCAAAGGATTCTGACAAAAGTTATGCATCAGAGAGAGGGGCATAAAACCAAGATTACAAGATGCTGTAAGATGTTGGAATAACATTTACAAACTTATTGCATAACACATCAACCGGGGAAGCTAGATATGCATACAAGCATACTTACTAATACTATGTATATGCTATAAACATTTGCGCGGGCAAGGGTAGTACCTCAAACCTGTGAAACTTAAGTCGAATATTTTCAACAAGTGAACTGGCTGGGCCTCACACCAACAAGCCAACACGAACAGACAGTTATGAAGAGGTTACAAACTGAAGACAGCCAAATCATTCTTTGCCTTTCAATATTTGGTTGAAGAATTTCGCATAATTACCATCGGCAGTAACAGCAACTGCACTTTCTAACCCTTAATTTCAACGTATACTTAGTAAGGACTATCTGTAGACATGCATAGATAATGAACAGACACACAGACAGACAGATAGACAGACAGACACACAGACAGACAGAAGACAGACAGAGACACTAAGACACAGACAGACAGACAGACAGACAGACAGACAGACAGACAGACAGACAGACAGACAGACAGACAGACAGACAGACACTAAGACACTAAGACAAATACATACATGTTAGCGTAATAAATAAAAATCAAACTTGTAATAGAAAGACGATAGCACTACACTAATAAGATACACACAAAAATCTATGTACTTCTAAATATGCAATACGAAATATGATTAGTAAGGATAGGCAGAAGCTAACCAGTTCCTATCCCTAAACAAATTGATTGCAAGCGGATTAACTTACTAATGCCACTACACATTTGAAGTTCGAATAAAAATCCTTACAGATCCCTAGCTAAGGCCTAGGGGGGGGGGAGGTGTGCATGGCAAACCCCAGTAAATATGCACACAGAAACATTACAAACTGACTGCTAGTCACGGCTAAAAGTCATAAAATCTCTCTAGTCGATGCCACCCAAAACCCTTGAGTGTGCGAATAAACACACACACACAGCAAACACACATCCCTAGATCGATTCAAGGGAATAGAAGGATTAAGGTAGCATTCCGGGGATGAAACCGCAGAAAAAAGTTCGAATTCAGAATAGTCTAGTAGTCTTCTAAACCGTCTATATTGAAGCAGACTCGTGTTTTTTTGTTCTGCGCAGCAAAAGCATTAGTTGTCTGTATGAAATGGTGCTTTTTTGCCAGATCGAATATCATGCAGTGAACAATGACTGCTTATTATACTATACTATCATATTTCTGCTTATTACAGAACTAGCATTCTATAAGCTAATCTTCAAGTTATAAAATACTGACGTCTTCAAACCTGTGCAGTGTCTGGTTTGTGATAACCCAAACAGCTTGTCTGCATCCAAATACAAGCCTAATTTATCCGCTTCTAAATTTACTCCCCATCCTATATACCCCCTGATCCTATACAGTGTCTAAATACCCCCAGATCGTATATTGTCTTAATACCCCTCTGATCCCATAGTGTCTAAATACCCCCAATACTATACAGTGTGTAAATGCCTACAGATCATATACAGTGTCTGAATACTCCCTGATCCTATATACATTGGACTAACTACCCCACATCCTAGAGTATCTAAATACCCCCAGATCCTACAGTGTCTAAATACCCCCAGATCCTACAGTGTCTAAATACCCCCAGATCCTACAGTGTCTAAATACCCCCAGATCCTACAGTGTCTAAATACCCCCAGATCTTATACAGTTTCTAAATACCTCCAGATCCTACAGTGTCTAAATACCCCATTTATCGTAGAGCAGATCACAACAAGCCGGAATAAACAGGCGACACAGAGAAAGAAGAAAAATCCATGCTCAAAGAATCGAGAAACACAAAATAGAAAAAGATGAAGAAAAAATAGGAAAAAGGCGACACAGTTCTAAAGCCGCGTGCAAAAAATTTCAACTTTTTTCTTACTCTCCACGTTGCATAAAGTGGCAGCTAAAAAATTGCAAATAAAATTTGCTAGGTTAAAAAGATTGATTCTATTAGGGGGCAAAAAATGAAAACAATAATGAAAACAACACAAAACTCCGACGATACCCCAAACTGGCGCTTCCTGACATCTCTAACTAGCGCCATCTGACATCTCCTATCAGCGCCATCTGACATCTCCTATCAGCGCCATCTGACATCCCTAATCAGCGCCATCTGACATCCCTATCAGCGCCATCTGACATCCCTAATCAGCGCCATCTGACATCCCTAATCAGCGTCATCTGACATCCCTAATCAGCGCCACCTGACATCCCTAATCAGCGCCATCTGACATCCTTAATTAGCGCTATCTGACATCCCTAATTAGCGCTATCTGACATCCTTAATTGCCGCCATCTGACATCCTTAATTAGCGCTATCTGACATCCTTAATTGGCGCCATTTGACACCCAAATAAATAATACAGCATCTGACACATCACTAAACAGTTCTTAGCAAAACAAAAACAATCAGCAATGGCCTCTCACCTGCACGCTGGAAGGGCTAAAATAGACCGAACCAACTCTGCCGGCGCCAGTAAATTCCATTGATGTTGGCGCCGGAGGCAGCGGCTGAGGCTGGCGCTAAAATATTAAGTAACAACAATTATAAACAAGCTCAACAAACAAGCTCCATACACAGAAAGCTAGTTTTTTTCTCAAGACAAAACTTAATCTAAAAGAAATCCTTCAAATCAAAGAAAGCCTTCACAATAGCCAAAAATTAAAAAAAATCCCCGAATCTTAAAAAAACTAATCTTCACAAAATCCCTGAATCTTTAAAAATCGCGCAATCTTCATGAAATCCCTAGTCTTCACAAAATCCCCCAATCTTCACAAAATCCATCAATCTTCACAAAATTTATCAATCTTCACAAAATCCATCAATCTTCACAAAATCCATCAATTTTCACAAAATCCATCAATCCTCACAAAATCCATCAATCCTCACAAAATCCATCAATCCTCACAAAATCCATCAATCCTCACAAAATCCCCCAATCTTCACAAAATCTATCAATCATCACAAAATCAATCAATCCTTACAAAATCCATCAATCCTTACAAAATCCATCAATCCTTACAAAATCCATCAATCCTTACAAAATCCATCAATCCTCACAAAATCCATCAATCCTCACAAAATCCATCAATCCTTACAAAATCCATCAATCCTTACAAAATCCATCAATCCTCACAAAATCAATCAATCCTTACAAAATCCATCAATCCTTACAAAATCCATCAATCCTTACAAAATCCATCAATCCTTACAAAATCCATCAATCCTCACAAAATCCATCAATCCTCACAAAATCCATCAATCCTCACAAAATCCATCAATCCTCACAAAATCCATCAATCCTCACAAAATCCATCAATCCTCACAAAATCCATCAATCCTCACAAAATCCATCAATCCTCACAAAATCCTTAATCTTCATAAAATCCCAAATCTTCACAAAATCCCCCAATCTTCACAAAGCCCCCGAATCTTCACGAAATCCTTAATCTTCATAAAATTCCCTAATCTTTACGAATTACCAAAACTTCACAAATTCCCCAATCTTCACAAAGTTTCCAATCTTCACGAAATCCCCGAATCTTCACAAAATCCTTAATCTTCATGAAGTCCCCAACCTTCACGATATCTCCAAATACTCGCAACTCCCGCAATCTTCATAATTCTCTCGACTTAATACTCGTAAAATCCCAAATCATCATGATTCTTCCAAAATCTTCACAATTCTAAAACTTCACAAAATCCTCAAAATGCTCATTATGCAAACTTTCCCTAAACTTTCACCATTTACTGTTTATATGGTTGTAAAAAAGTCAGCAAAAATGCAAAAGGATTACAATTAAGTTTGTGAAAGACTCTAGCCCCACAGTCACTTTTGTTCCCACAAACTGTTTAAAACAAGCCTAACAAGGAAACAAGATGAATACAGGAAACTAACGGATAATCTGAACAATGGAACATCCGTGTGCTAAATGAAGGCCAACTCTGAACTATCGACCTGGGAATTTTTTGTCCCATTCAAACCCTCATCCCCGATGCCTGACCTCACCTCAACGGACTGACTACGGCCAGATTCCGAGTGCGCCGAAGATAAGGCGTAGTGCTGAGGAGTCTGCAATAAAAACGAATGCATATGAGGTATTTGAATAACCCGAAACATTGTAAGCAGCAATATTCAACCCTAGTTGCGTGAACTTAATAACAAATAAATCACTACCCTCAAGGAAAATACACAAATCCTATAGCCACGATCCCCATTAAAATCAGAAATCCCATAGCAAAGATCTACAGAGTTAGAAATCCCATAACAACGATCATCATTAGAGTCAGAAATCCCATAGCAACGATCCTCATTAGAGTCAGAAATCCAATAACAACGATCCCCATTAGAGTCAGAAATCCCATAACAACGATCCTCATTAGAGTCAGAAATCCCATAGCAACGATCCTCATTAGAGACAGAAATCCCATAGCAACGATCCCCATTAGAGACAGAAATCCCATAGCTACGATCCTCATTAGAGACAGAAATCCCATAGCAACGATCCCAATTAGAATCAGAAATCCCATAGCAACGATCACCATTTGAGACAGAAATCTCATAGCAACGATCCATATTAGAGACAGAAATTCCATAGCAACGATCCCCATTAGAGACAAAAATCCCATAGCAACGATTAGAGACAGAAATCTCATAGCAACAATCCCCAAGATAGATTTGGAAACCCCAAAAGTAACAAATCGATAATTCCTATGGACACATCCCATAGAACAATCTCTGTGATTCCGCATTTAGACAAAGACTCTATGGTAGTAATCAATGAATGCTTCTCAAGGAAAGACTCAATCAAAACAATCAAGCAGAGACAACTTACCAGAAACCTTGCCAGAGGAATAATATCAGCATATGGCGGCCTCTCCCACATGGTGTTGCCAGTCATATAATTATAATAATAGTTCCGATTTGAGGCTTGGTCATAGAATTCCCACCATTGATTGCTGTCAAGTGGCTTAACTCGACTGCCTTCTGGAGGTGATTCAGTGCACTCGCCACTGTCCAAGTTGACATACATCTGTATTCTAGTCCGAGGGTCGCAGATCTCAACCCAGTCATAGCTAAATCATAGGATAGAAAGGAGTCAGTGTGTAAGACTAAACATTGATTTGAAATAAGGTATTCAAACAGACAGTTTGATTTAAATGACATTTGTTTAATGCAACCATTTTATTTGATATGCATTATTTTGTTGACCTCTCAAGATTAGAATTTCAATTTCAAATATCTTGTACTACATGCTTGGGCGCAACCTTGGGATTCACTTGGCAGTTTCTATTGGCAACACACACATATAAGTTGCTATTGGCTGATACCAGTCACGTGACTACTTTTCCGTCCAATAGCGACTTACATATGTGTGTTGCCAATAGAAACGGCCGGGTGATTCCCAAAGCTGCGCATGTATTTGTTGTACTATAATTTTTTGATGAAAATTTCATAATTCTGAATATAAATTATAAGACTTTCTTAATTAAAAGTAACTGCCTTGCCTTGTAACTTCAATAACAATTATCAATTAAGAATAAAATCATAAATTAGTAGTTAGGCCTAATTCAGTAGATCAATAGTAACTGACTACAACAAATTAATTGCAAACTCTAACCTCATTTATTCAAGTTTCAACCATAGTCAAGAAGGTGGCCTTGGCTAAAGAAAATTCTTGCATAGCACACACAAGGGGTCCAAGTCCAAGATATAACTGGAGCACAATCATAGCACATACAAGGGATCCCCAATGCACTCAATGCACAATCATATTACATATAACATAGTTTGGAAGGCAACATGTATACCAGGATTTTAAAGTATACAACAAAGGTACTTGCCATTTTTAACATATATCAGTATACATGACACAGTGGAAATTTTTTTGCTTATATCTATGGCATACCTGCATGTTAAGATCAAATAAAATGACTTTACATAGAATATGCTATATGCAACACTATCAATATAGAACAACAATAATAATAAAAAATTAAACTTTGTGCCCTAAAAACTTATTTTTTTTCAATTTTTAACAAATAAAAGATTTAAAATACTTTTTATAATTGTCTTTTCTTAGTAAATATTGCAAAAGGGTATAATTTTTAAGTTTGTTATTTTGCATAAATAATGAATTCAAGAATGAAAAAGTGTACAACTTCAATTCAACATACATATTTAAAAACATTTTTATCCTAGCATACAAAAGTGATTCTAAAGTGTTCTACTATAACTATGGCTACAGTTACAGGAAAATTTGGAGTGTCACTTTTTCAAGCAAAATTTGGTTACAGATTGCAGCTACAGAGTTCTTGCCAATTGGTGGCTACAGTTATGGATTACGGAGATTTGGAGCACCATATGTAATTTCCGATAACAATATAAATTAAATATAAATTCTCTTTTTTGTAAAAAAATTACTTTCATTTAAATTTTTATATTTTTGGCTAAATAAATAGATACACTACTGGCTATCTCACATAAAATGCATTTTTCTTTCTTGTATCAAACTAAATATATTATTAAAATCTCTATAAATTACTAGGGGGGGGCTAAATTTGAATTTTTGCTTTTTGCTTAATCTCACTTTTACTTTGGCTTTACATTTTTGCTTTTCACTTTGGAAATTAGTGGCTTTTGTTAATTTTTCTAATTTTTAATATGACTAGGCCTATGTCATAGGCTATGGGAAAATTTGGAATATAGAGATTTGACAAAACATAACGAATTGCAGCTACAGAGATGGCATAATAAAATTTAGTATGGCTACAGCTACAGATATACAAAGGTTGGCGCCATGGCAATAGAATACCAAAAGTGATCCTATACTTTTTCCTCCACCAAACCCAGAGTATACCAATAAATAATCCAAACTATGCCAATAGTATATACAAGGGTCCTTAATATGCATAATCAAGGCAGAAACAGATTGAGATATTTTTAGTGTATGATGTGTATGACTATGGGCACATAACTTTTAGGCAAAATTGACCTAAAAAATGTCATTATTTTTTATTCAACTTAGATTTCCAAATATATTTTATTATTTCTATGTATTTGAATGTTTATAGGCTGTTTTCTGGATTCTGGTGAGGGAGAAACAAAGGTTCATACACTACTTTTAACATTGCTTTTTTTCAGTGTTAAAGTTAGGTTATGGTACATAAACATTTGTATCAATGGTACATAAACTTTAAGCCTAAAAGGCAATAAATAGGCCTATATGCATAACTTGTTGTTTGTATTACTTAGCCTATCCAGATCATAATATCCTAAAATAGGTCTGAACTTTTGGCTTTCATTGTTTAAATAAAACTTGTTAACTTATAATTAATTGCTATTTTAGGTACAGTCATGTAGTCTAATTTAGTCATTCATCAAGGTAAAAAAGACAAAAAATTGTCTTTGCCTAAAATACATCATAAGAGTTTTGAAACAAAAGTTTGTGTACTGGTACCAGGCACTTACTTAAGGCACTTATTCATTTTATTAGGTGGATTATGAGCGTCTCTATACTTTAGAATCAAGGTTGGTAGACCTTCGCGAATTCTATCCCATTTTTGAGTTACATCTATATAAGGAAATCGAAAAATTTTGGCATGCCAGAAAATTTGAAAAGAACTTGTTTCTTCGGGTATTCTCGGAAAAGCGATATAAGGCCGCTTTTTTAAAAATTAAAACAAATAGCTGATCTTTACCTAAATAAATTAGCAGATACCGTGGTTCCACAAGAAACGTATATATTTTAAACGATTTTTATTGCTAGTACACTTTCTTATTTGACTTTTTTAGAGACATTGCTGCATAACTTCAAAACTTCATAACCGCGAAACTTCACAACCGCTAAAAACACTGTTACGTTGTATATGAAAGTAAGTGCAAAAATTTTGGCGGTTATGAAGCTTCGCGGTTGTGAAAGTAGATGACATTTAGCGGTTGTGAAGTTTCGCGTTTGTGAAGTTTCGCGTTTATGAAAGCAAGTGCTTTTAGCGGTTGTGAAATTTTGCGTTTGTGAAACCCACCCCTTTGGGGCTGTTCCATTGAATGCGTTTGCTGGCTTACATGTAAGTAGGCAGGGTCTGGGAAACTGAGCAATGCTAAGCTAAAGAGTGATGATAAGGCTGGCCAACAGAATAGTAGATGGTTGCTGCTTTTAAGCTTTTCCATAGACAAAAATAAACTAAAAGTTCGATTCGAAAAAATACCAAAAACTTTTGGCTCACCCTAATACTTGACACAAATGGACTACATTACGAGCGTACAAGGACGCGCAACACCAAATTTGTGCAAAAGGTTTAGAAGGCCGGTTTTTTTTCGACCCTGACTCTTCAGAAGTAAATGCAGGTCTCTTTTTTGATCTAATGATGTATGAAAATGTGTTGAAAGCTTAAGCTGACCATCCAACGGTTTTCAGGTCTACAGTCAGTATGCTGAATCTGCGTAGTCAATTTCCTCATTCTCTTTTTCCAGACAACCAAGACATTCCTTTCGGATGTCTTACTTCAAGCAGGATAAATTATCAAGGGAAACAAGGAAACCGACAAACAGAAATTCTTCACTAGCTGCAAGCAAGCAACGAGGTCAACAAGTGGGTGCAGCACTTTGAAGACGGCTGGGAGGAGACGGTCGATGACCTTCGACAGAGCGGCCGGCCTGCCACCACGGTCAACAGGCCAAACATTGAGCTTGTGCATCGTGCTCTGGATGGTGACCACCGAGCCACAGTGCGAAAGTTGTCAACCATTACTCATGGCATCTCATCAAAGGCCATTAACTCTATACTGACGGTTGAGCTCGGTATGTCGCGCGTTGTTGCTCGTTGGGCCCCGAAACTTCTGACTGACCAGCAGCAGCGAGAGCGGGTCCAGGTGTGTCGGCAGCTCCTCCAGTCATATCGCAGTGATCCCAACTTTTTGGACCCGATTGTGACTGTGGATGAATCCTGGTTCCATTATAGCGAGCCAGAGTCCAAATATGCAAAGCAGTGTGCGGAAGGCCACAGCCATGAGCCCACAACTGTCAAGGCCCTGACTGGACCTTCAGCTGGCAAGCAAATGGCCACCGTCTTCTGGGACAAGGAGGGTATACTCTGCTCATCGAATGGCTTCCCCGTGGTGCCACAATCAACAGTGAGTACTACATCCAAGTCCTGCACAAGTTGCGTGAAGCCATCAAGGCCCAGCGGCGTGGCAAGCTGAGCCGTGGCATCCTGCTTCAGCACGACAATGCCAGCTGCCGCACACCAGCCAGGCAACAATGGCTGCCATTTCGGACCTGGGCTTCCGTGCAGGTGCTGCCACACCCGACCTACTCGCCGGACCTCGCACCCAGTGACTTCTGGCTGTTCGGGGAGATGAACCCCCCCCCCCCCGAGGTCGCCAATACAGCTCTCTACAGACCCTGGCACAGGCCATCAGCCAGTGGGTCAGGGAGTCACCTGCCGATTTCTATGCTGCCGGCATCGAGAAGTTAATTGCCTGAGAGGTGGCACAAGTGCATAAGTC
This sequence comes from Macrostomum lignano, assembly GCA_002269645.1. Lineage (NCBI taxonomy): Eukaryota > Metazoa > Platyhelminthes > Macrostomidae > Macrostomum > Macrostomum lignano. The sequence goes on along the minus strand of NIVC01000175.1, from coordinate 477,086 downwards.
TCAAGGGTGCCTACGTTGAGAAGCAGGAAGAGTAGCCTTACATTTGTTCAATCCGTTAATCTATTAGATACGTTTGATGGCGGACTTTCCGAACCCTGCCTCGTATGAAGATAGCAATTCTTGAGGCAAATGCATTTGGTCTACAATATGACCCGCAGCAGTAAATTATATTTTGACATAAGTCTGTAATACTATTTAAGCGACGAATATAGTCCAATATAATCCACATTCCAGTGGTCCTTGCCTTGACACTTAAACAATTCCCCTAGTAAGCCTTGACAACCTAAACATCAATTTCCCCAGTAAGCCTTGACATCTACGCAATTCCCCCAGTAATTGCCTTGAAATTGCAGCTATTCCCCCAGTAAACCTTGACGTCTCAGTCTCAGCGATTTCCCCAGTAAGCCTTGACATCTCAGCAATTCCCCCAGTAAGCCTTGACATCTCAGCAATTCCCCCAGTAAGCCTTGACATCTCAGCAATTCCCCCAGTAAGCCTTGACATCTCAGCAATTCCCCCAGTAAGCCTTGACATCTCAGCAATTCCCCCAGTAAGCCTTGACATCTCAGCAATTCCCCCAGTAAGCCTTGACATCTCAGCAATTCCCCCAGTAAGCCTTGACATCTCAGCAATTCCCCCAGTAAGCCTTGACATCTCAGCAATTCCCCCAGTAAGCCTTGACATCTCAGCAATTCCCCCAGTAAGCCTTGACATCTCAGCAATTCCCCCAGTAAGTCTTGACATCTCTGCAATTCCCCCAGTAAGCCTTGACAACCTAAACATCAATTTCCCCAGTAAGCCTTGACATCTACGCGATTCCCCCAGTAATTGCCTTGAAATTGCAGCTATTCCCCCAGTAAACCTTGACGTCTCAGTCTCAGCGATTTCCCCAGTAAGCCTTGACATCTCAGCAATTCCCCCAGTAAGCCTTGACATCTCAGCAATTCCCCCAGTAAGCCTTGACATCTCAGCAATTCCCCCAGTAAGCCTTGTGTTGTGTCGTGGCTGGCTAGCCAAACTTGAGCCGCAAATGGGCGAGAGGTTGTTATTTATTGTAGTTGGCATTGCACATAGATGTACATGCAGATACGAGTAAAGCATCAGCTAATAGATTAGACGGTTAGGCATAAGCGTACATTGACAGACAGAGCAGGCGGGGAGAGAGCAAGCAGTCCTAAACTCAGCGCCAATAACAATTGGGGTGCAGCCCCACACTGCGCACTTCAAGTCAAGTCACGATACAACATCCCCTCATCACCAACGAGGAGACAGTCGGTCTGGGGCGACCCCTTTGGTCGACCTGCAGCTTCGTCGGGGCTCCGGTGTAGCTTCAGCGGCCTGCTGCGGTGGTGCCGCTGCGTCTGGCCGCTGGCTATCAGGTTCCGGGTTCCGGCCGCCTTCGTCAGGGTTCCGGCCGCCTTCGTTAGGGTTCCGGTCGCCGTCGTCAGGGCTCCGGCCGGCATCGTCAGGGTCCCGGCCGCTGTCGTCAGTGTTGTCCGTAACTTCCGCCCGGCTTGGACTCGGACGCAAGCGCAGCTGATCCCGGTGTGCCAGCACAGGCCTGTCATCCTTGTCCCGGGTGACCACGGCCGTGTTGTGGCCGGCCTGTACCACAAAGCGGACGGTCTCAGCCGGCCCCCCTGGCCGCGACTGGTAGACGAGCGGCGCATCGGTGTCGAATTGGAGGGTCAGCGGACTTCGCAGCTGTCGCCCCATTAGCGCAGATGGACTGCCACGCCCGTCGCCCCGCGGAGTGGCCCGGTAGTTAAGCAGCAGCTTGGCGAGGTACGCGTCGAACCGGCCCTGGTGCACGGCGAAGGCCCGCAGCCCCTTCTTGACGGTCTGGACCATGCGCTCGGCGCACCCGTTTGACTGCGGATGATACGGCGGCGAGTGCATCGGCGAGCAGCCGATCTTCTTGAGCCACTCGTGCAGCTGCTGGTCACGGAACTCCGGAGCATTGTCCGCCACCAAGGTATGCGGCACACCCAGGCGGGAGAAAATCAGGCGGAGTACCTTGATGACCGTCGTCGCGCTCTTGTCGGCAACAGGCACCGCTTCCGGCCAGCCGGAGAAGGCGTCCACCACAATGAGCAGCAGGCCGAAGCCGGGAACGTGAGCATGGTCCATGTGCACGCGTCTCCAGGGACCATCTTCAGCCGGCCAGGTGTGGCACGTTCTGGCAGGCATTGGACGGATCTCCGCGCATCGCTGGCATTGCTTGACGAAGTTTTCGACGTCCTCGCAGTGACCCGGCCACCAGGCTTCCAGCTTGAGTCGATTTCTTGTCGCTAGGGCACCGCAGTGCGAGTCGCCGTGAGCCGCTCGCAGCACGTCTTGCCGCAGCCGGCTAGGCGGGACCACCAGGTCTCTCAGGCAGACGACGCCATTCTCCACTGAGAGCTGCTGGCGGACGGCTTTATACGGTCGCTCCGCTGCCGAGCAGTTGTTCCACGCATTGCTGCGGATCCTGCGCTTGACGCTGGCGAGCACCGGGTCATTGTCAGTGGCGTCTCTGATCTGCTCCAGCTTGAGCACCTCCGTCTCTGTCCAGTGAACGAAGCTTTCCTGGCAGTCGTCTCCATCGCCTTCCTCCTTGAATTCAATTCGAGACAGCGCGTCGACATGCGGGATGCAGCTGCCCTTGATGTACGAGATTTCGTAGTCGAAGGCCGACAGCTGCAACGCCCAGCGCATGATCCTAGCCGATGTGACCTTTGGAAGCTCCCGAGACGGACTAAAAATGAACTCCAATGGTTGATGATCGCACTGGAGCACAAACTTGCTGCCGAGAAGAAAGTGTCTGGCTCTCTGAGTGGCCCACACCACAGCCAGGGCCTCTCGCTCGATATTCGAGTAATTTCTCTCAGCCGGTGTCAGCCGTCTTGACAGGTACATCACTGGGTGCTCGTCCTGAGAGAGGATTGCTGCTATGGCCTTTTCGCTGGCGTCAGTAGTCAGAGTTGTGCGCTTTCTTGCATCGAAGATTCGGACCACTGGGGAAGCTGCAAGCGCCTGCTTGAGCTCGTCAAACGCTTTCTGCTGCCGAGGTCCCCAATGGAACGCGACTTTCTTGCTCCGCAGCTCGGTCAGCGGCTCGGTCTTCTCCGAGTAGGACTTGATGTAGCGCGAGTAGTACACCGTCATTCCTAGAAACGATTCGAGTTCCTTTTTGCTCGCCGGGGTGCTCACGCCGAGGATTTTCTCCACCAGCTTCCGATCAGGGCGCACGCCGTAAGCCGCGATGCGGTAGCCAAGGAAACTGATTTCCGTGCTGCGGAAAACGCACTTTTTTTCGTTGATTGACATGCCGGCATCAGAAAGCGCTCTCAGCAGGTCCCGGACTTTGCTGTCCAATTCGTCCGCTGTGGTGGCGCCAACGCACATGTCGTCTTGGTAGATCACCAGGTTGCTGACCGCACCGCCGACCGTTGCCTCCATGGCAGCCTGGAACTGCGCACTGGCCGTCTTCACCCCGTATGGCATGCGCGTCCATCTGAGCAGGCCTAGGGGCGTGTTGATGGTGAGTATTTCTCTGGAGGCCTCGTCTAGCTCAATCTGGTTGTAGGCATTTGTTAAGTCTACAATTGCGAAGTGCTTCATACCTGCCAGGGCACTGAAGGCTTGCTCGATGTTGGGCAGTGGGTAGGCGTCAGAGCAGATCTTCGGGTTCACCCCGACCTTGTAGTCGGAGCAGATTCTCAGGTCTCCGTCGGCCTTGCGCACCACCACAATGGGCGATGCCCAACTGCTGCCGCCTGGCGGCACGGGCTCGAGGATCCCGGCGTCGATCATCGTCCGCAGCTTAGCCACCACCAGCGGCTTGAGATGAATCGGGAGCGGCCGGGCATCGAAGAAGCTGGGCTGAGCGTTCTCCCTGAGCAGGACCCGAGCACGGAAACCTTTGAGCTTGCCTAGCGGTTTGCTGCTGCGCTCCACTTGATTGACAGTCGCTGTGTCCAGCTTGAAGTCCAGCACGTCTGTTCCGATGAGGCCGTGCTCCTTTGTGCATTCGGTGACCGTCACGTCCGCACAGGCGATTTGTCTCCCGACTTCGATGAGCGCCGTGAAGCATCCTCTAGTTCTGATGACCGTTCCGTCAAATTGTCGCAGTCTCAGCTTGGACTTTCGTAGCTTGGGCTCACCGAGGCTCCTCCAGAAGTTTATCGGAATGATGCTCGCACCGGATCCAGAGTCGAGCTGCATTTTGAACGGCTTGCCTTCAATGAGCACAGTTTTTATGCTGCCGCTTCCGCTCTCGTTGCCGACGATGGTGTAGATGCCTGCCTGCTCACACTCACTCGTGTCGATTTCATGGGCAGGTGCAACCGACTTGGACTTGGCGCTGCTCCTGCAGACTGCAGCAAAGTGGTTCCTGCGGTGGCACTTGTTACAGGTCTTCCCGAATGCAGGGCATTTGCCTGGCTGGTGCTGCAGACCACACGACCTGCACTGAGCACCGCTATTGCGGTTCCTGTCGATGCTGGCAACTGGTGTCGAACTCTCAGCCGTCTCGGAGCTTCTGCTAGGCTCTCGGGCTTCAGCAGATCGGTCGCTTGAGCTGTAGCTCTGGATGAGCTCTAACTGCTGGATGTACTGCAGACACGTGTCCAGAGTCACTGGATTCTCAGAGCTCTGAATGTGCTCAAGTGTTTTAGTCCGCTGGCTGTGGTCGCACAAGCCGCTGATCAGCAGTGTTTGGATCAAGTCATCCTCGGCTGACTGTTTGCAGTCTTTTTCGTTGAGCTTGTCAAACTCACAGTGCTTTGCCGCGTCTCTCAAGCGCTCCGCGAACTGCTGGGCCGACTCTGTTGACAGCTGCCGCTGGGACATGAACCTTGTGCGCTCTGCAATCACCAGTTTCTTTTTGGGCTGGAGTCGCCCGATGATCATTTTCTTGATGTCCTTGAAGGTCATATCCTCAATGTTTTTCGGCTTTGCCATGATAGAGACGGATCGGACTGCATTGATTCCTGCTCGAGCAAGGAAGAGGTCTGTCACCTGCTTCTCTTCGTTTGTATCTTGCAGTTTTTTGTGCCTGCACAGTGCTTCAAAACTTTGCAGCCAGGCCTCAGCCATGGCTGGATCATTGAGAGGTAATTCACTGGCTGCTTGCGACGCCATTGTTGTGTCGTGGCTGGCTAGCCAAACTTGAGCCGCAAATGGGCGAGAGGTTGTTATTTATTGTAGTTGGCATTGCACATAGATGTACATGCAGATACGAGTAAAGCATCAGCTAATAGATTAGACGGTTAGGCATAAGCGTACATTGACAGACAGAGCAGGCGGGGAGAGAGCAAGCAGTCCTAAACTCAGCGCCAATAACAATTGGGGTGCAGCCCCACACTGCGCACTTCAAGTCAAGTCACGATACAACACCTTGACATCTCAGCAATTCCCCCAGTAAGCCTTGACATCTCTGCAATTCCCCCAGTAAGCCTTGACATCTCAGCAATTCCCCCAGTAAGCCTTGACATCTCAGCAATTCCCCCAGTAAGCCTTGACATCTCAGCAATTCCCCCAGTAAGCCTTGACATCTCAGCAATTCCCCCAGTAAGCCTTGACATCTCAGCAATTCCCCCAGTAAGTCTTGACATCTCTGCAATTCCCCCAGTAAGCCTTGACATCTCATATTCTTTGTACCATATATTTTATGGATAATTCATGTTATTTCACTATTGAACTATTTTCCAAATATTATTGTTAAGCCAAAATCCTATATACTAAAAATGAAATGTCTGTAACTAACTAGCTATGCGATAGATTTCAGAAAAAATGGCTCAACCGATTTTCTTCAAACTTGCACCATTCGATCAGAAATGTTCCTGGGACGGTACATGTATCTTGGCTAAGAAATTGCTCAATGTTAAAGGGATTAAATATTCGAAAAACATGCTTTTTTGCAAAGGTCAAGCCAAATTTTTGACTTGAAATGCATTGTAAGAATGCTAGAGAAAAAACTGACTGGCTGAATTACGATTGTGATAAAGATTGCATCACAACAAAGTGAAAACAGTGCCACAGAAACGCACACAAGACTTCATTGAAATTGCGTAACCATATTGCTAACTTGAATTGAGACTGATACTGGCTGACTGAGAAATTGATTATGTCATAACTTTTTACTCTTACCGACTTGCTATAAGTATTGAATTATAAGGGCCACAAGTCATGTTCTCCAATTGAAAAGAGATAGCCGGATGCAAACAGACTGGAATGCTAATGTAGCGACCTTGGTTCGAATCTTAGTGGTGAAAAATGTTTTTTTTTATTAAAACACGTTAAAAAACACAAAATTCTCAACATTAAAGAGCCACCATGTCGAAACATTAAAGAGCCACCATTTCAAACATTAAAGAGCCACAATGTCAAACATTAAAGAGCCACCATGTCGAACATAAAAGAGCCACCATATCAAACATACAAGAGTTACCATTTCAAACCTAAAAGAGCCACCATGTCGAACATTAAAAAGCCACCATGTCAAACATTAAAGAGCCACAATGGCAAACATTAAAGAGACACCATTTCAAACCTAAAAGAGTTACCATGTCAAACATTAAAGAGCCGCCAGGTCAAACATAAAACAGACACCATTAAGAACATTAAAGAGCCACCATGTCGAACATTAAAGAGCCACCATGTCAAACATAAAACAGCCACCATTTCGAAAATTAAAGAGCCACCATTTTAAACATTAAAGAGCCACCTTGTCAAATATTAAAGAGCCACAATGTCAAACATTAAAGAGCCACCTTATCAAACATTAAAGAGCCACCATGTCAAACATTAAAGAGCCACCATGTAAAACATTAAAGAGCCACCATGTCGAACATAAAAGAGGTACCATGTCAAACATTAAAGACCCACCAGGTCAAACATGAAAGTGCCACCATGTCAAATATTAAAAAGCCACCATGTCAAACATTAAAGAGCCACCAGGTCAAACATGAAAGTGCCACCAGGTCAAACATATACATGACTCCATGTCAAACATTAAAGAGCCACCATGTCGAACATAAAAGGGCCACCATGTCAAATATTAAAGAGCCACCATGTCAAACATTAAAGAGCCACCAGGTCAAACATGAAAGTGCCACCATGTAAAACATTAAAGAGCCACCATGTCAAACATTAAAGAGCCACCAGGTCAAACATATACATGACTCCATGTCAAACATTAAAGAGCCACCATGTCGAACATAAAAGGGCCACCATGTCAAATATTAAAGAGCCACCATGTCAAACATTAAAGAGCCACCAGGTCAAACATGAAAGTGCCACCATGTAAAACATTAAAGAGCCACCATGTCGAACATTTAAGAAGCACCATGTCAAACATAAAATAGCCACCATGTGAAACATATAGGTGACTCCATGTAAAACATTAAAGAGCTACCATACCAGACATATACATGACTCCATGTCAAACATATACGTGACTCCATGTTAGACATTTAAGAGCCACCATGTCGAACATTAAAGAGCCAACGTGTTAAAAATACAAGAGCCACCAGGTCAAACATATATATGACTCCATGTCAAACATTAAAGAGCCACCATGTCGAACATAAAAGGGCCACCATGTCAAATATTAAAGAGCCACCATGTCAAACATTTAAGAGCCACCATGTCAAACATATACATGACTCTATGTCAAACGTTAAAGAGACACCATGTCAAACATTACAGAGCCACCATGTCAAACATTTAAGAGCCACCAGGTCAAACATGAAAGTGCCACCATGTAAAACATTAAAGAGCCACCATGTCAAACATATACGTAACTCCATGTCAAACATTGAAGAGACCCCATGTCAAACATTAAAGAGCCACCACGTCGAACATAAAAGAGCCACCATGTAAAACATATACGTAACTCCATGTCAAACATTGAAGCGACACCATGTCGAACATAAAAGAGCCACCATGTCGAACATTAAAGAGCCACCATGTCGAACATAAAAGAGCTACCATGTCAAACATTAAAGAGCCACCATGTTAAACATAAAAGAGCCATCATGTCAAACATATAAGTGACTTTATATCGAACATTAAAGAGCCACCATGTCTAACATTAAAGAGCCACCATGTCCAACATTAAAGAGCCACCATGTCAAAAATTAAAGAGCCACCATGTCTATCATTAAAGAGCCATCATGTCAAACATTAAAGAGCTACTTTGTCTAACATTAAAGAGCCACCATGTCAAACATTAAAGAGCTACTTTGTCTAACATTAAAGAGCCACCATGTCAAACATTAAAGAGCCACCATGTCAAACATTAAAGAGCCACCATGTCAAACATAAAAGAGCCACCTTTTTGAACATTAAAAAGCCACTTTGTAAAACATAGAAGAGCCCCCATGTCAAACATAGAAGAGCCCCCATGTCAAACATAGAAGAGCCCCCATGTCAAACATAGAAGAGCCCCCATGTCAAACATAGAAGAGCCACTATGTCAGACATTGAAAAGCCACCGTATCAAACATAAAAGAGTTACCATGTACGAGCGTAGAACATAAAAGAGCCACCCTGTTAAACATAAAAAGATACACAATTTCAAACGTAAAAGTAAGCGAATTTTAAAGGAGCCGCTATAATGCTAAGGAAATTGTCGCACTAGCTACTTATTGTCTGGTGGATGCTTGCTATTTGGGGATGCTATCTATCTTGGGGATGCTTGCTATCTGGGGGATGCTTGCTATCTGGGGGATGCTTGCTATCTGGGGGATGCTTGCTATCTGGGGGATGCTTGCTATCTGGGGATGCTTGCTATCTGGGGGATGCTTGCTATCTGGGGATGCTTGCTATCTGGGGGATGCTTGCTTTCTGGGGATGCTTGCTATCTGGGGGATGCTTGCTATCTGGGGGATGCTTGCTATCTGGGGGATGCTTGCTATCTGAGGGATGCTTGCTATCTTGGGGATGCTTGCTATCTGGGGATGCTTGCAATCTGGGGGATGCTTGCTATCTGGGGGATGCTTGCCATCTTGGGGATGCTTGCTATCTAGGGGATGCTTGCTATCTGGGGGATGCTTGCAGTCTTGGGATGATTTCTTTTTGCAATGCACTTCATTTGAGCAGTTTGTCTGTTGTCTTTTTGAAGGATTTTTGGCTGTCTTTTTGTTACTTTAGAAAACAGAGATTCTATCCAGATGTCCCCCATCGGGGGGCGAAGATTGCTAGTCCTATATACTAAAAATGGTCTGTCTGTGTCTATCTATCTATCTATCTATCTATGTGATCGATTAGAGAAAAAATGGCTGGACCGATTTTGTTCAAACTTGCACTGTTCGATCAGAAATTTTCCCGTGACTGTACATGCATCGCGGCTAAGAAATTGCTCGATGCTAAAGGCATTAAATATTCGAAAAACATGCTTTTTTGCAAAGGTCAAGCAAACTTTTCGACTTGAAATGCATTGTAAGAATGCTAGAGAAAAAACTGACTGGTTGAATTCTGGTTCTGAAATAGATTGCATCATCACTGAATTGTAACTCCGACTTGAATTGAAAATGCAGGCTAGTGTGGAAGCGTAGCACCAGACTTGATTTAAATTGCGTAACCATATTGTTAACTGATACTGACTGACTGAGAAACTGATTATGTCATAACTGCTTCGTGTGATTTACTCTATGCTTGGATTTTAAACTGTTGAATTATATATATATATAAGTGCAAAATTTGATGTTATCAAAAAGATGAGAACTAGCCTAGAGGTGAACAGACTGAACTGCTAAATGCAGCGACGATGGTTCGAATTTTCATAGAGTATAATTTTTTTAATTAAAGCTTTTCAACGTCAGGAAAACTAAAAGACTTTTTAAAAAGAAGCGTCATGTAAAAATCATAGTAGCGTCATGTAAAAAATCGTAGAAGCGTCATATAAAAAATTATAGAAGCGTCATATAAAAATCATAGATGCGTCATTTAAAAAATCATAGAAGCATCATATAAAAATCATAGATGCGTCATTTAAAAAACCATAGAAGCATCATGTAAACAATCAAAGAAGCGTCATTTAAAAAATCATAGAAGCATCATATAAAAATCATAGATGCGTCATTTAAAAAATCATAGAAGCATCATGTAAACAATCATAGAAGCGTCATTTAAAAAAATCATAGAAGCGTCATATAAAAATCATAGATGCGTCATTTAAAAAATCATGGAAGCGTCATGTAAACAATCATAGAAGCGTCATGTGAAAATCATAGAAGCGTCACGTAAAGAATCATAGAAGCGTCATGTAAACAATCATCTAGAAGCGTCATGTAAACAATCATAGAAGCGTCATGTAAAAAATCATAGAAGCGTCATGTAAACAATTATAGAAGCGTCATGTAAAAAAATCATAGAAGCGTCATGTAAACAATCATAGAAGCGTCATGTAAACAATCATAGAAGCGTCATGTAAACAATCATAGAAGCGTCATGTAAAAAATCGTAGAAGCGTCATTTAAAAAATCATAGAAGCGTCATGTAAACAATTATAGAAGCGTCATGTAAAAAAATCATAGAAGCGTCATGTAAACAATCATAGAAGCGTCATGTAAACAATCATAGAAGCGTCATGTAAACAATCATAGAAGCGTCATGTAAAAAATCGTAGAAGCGTCATTTAAAAAATCATAGAAGCGTCATGCAAAAATCATAGATGCGTCATTTAAAAAATCATGGAAGCGTCATGTAAACAATCATAGAAGCGTCATGTAAAAAATCATAGAAGCGTCATATAAAAATCATAGATGCATCATAGATGCCTAGAGGTGAACAGACTGAACTGCTAAATGCAGCGACGATGGTTCGAATTTTCATAGAGTATAATTTTTTTAATTAAAGCTTTTCAACGTCAGGAAAACTAAAAGACTTTTTAAAAAGAAGCGTCATGTAAAAATCATAGTAGCGTCATGTAAAAAATCGTAGAAGCGTCATATAAAAAATTATAGAAGCGTCATATAAAAATCATAGATGCGTCATTTAAAAAATCATAGAAGCATCATATAAAAATCATAGATGCGTCATTTAAAAAACCATAGAAGCATCATGTAAACAATCAAAGAAGCGTCATTTAAAAAATCATAGAAGCATCATATAAAAATCATAGATGCGTCATTTAAAAAATCATAGAAGCATCATGTAAACAATCATAGAAGCGTCATTTAAAAAAATCATAGAAGCGTCATATAAAAATCATAGATGCGTCATTTAAAAAATCATGGAAGCGTCATGTAAACAATCATAGAAGCGTCATGTGAAAATCATAGAAGCGTCACGTAAAGAATCATAGAAGCGTCATGTAAACAATCATCTAGAAGCGTCATGTAAACAATCATAGAAGCGTCATGTAAAAAATCATAGAAGCGTCATGTAAACAATTATAGAAGCGTCATGTAAAAAAATCATAGAAGCGTCATGTAAACAATCATAGAAGCGTCATGTAAACAATCATAGAAGCGTCATGTAAACAATCATAGAAGCGTCATGTAAAAAATCGTAGAAGCGTCATTTAAAAAATCATGGAAGCGTCATGTAAACAATCATAGAAGCGTCATGTAAAAAATCATAGAAGCGTCATATAAAAATCATAGAAGCGTCATTTAAAAAAATCATAGAAGCGTCATATAAAAATCATAGATGCGTCATTTAAAAAATCATGGAAGCGTCATGTAAACAATCATAGAAGCGTCATGTGAAAATCATAGAAGCGTCACGTAAAGAATCATAGAAGCGTCATGTAAACAATCATCTAGAAGCGTCATGTAAACAATCATAGAAGCGTCATGTAAAAAATCATAGAAGCGTCATGTAAACAATTATAGAAGCGTCATGTAAAAAAATCATAGAAGCGTCATGTAAACAATCATAGAAGCGTCATGTAAACAATCATAGAAGCGTCATGTAAACAATCATAGAAGCGTCATGTAAAAAATCGTAGAAGCGTCATTTAAAAAATCATGGAAGCGTCATGTAAACAATCATAGAAGCGTCATGTAAAAAATCATAGAAGCGTCATATAAAAATCATAGATGCATCATAGATGCCTAGAGGTGAACAGACTGAACTGCTAAATGCAGCGACGATGGTTCGAATTTTCATAGAGTATAATTTTTTTAATTAAAGTTTTCAACGTCAGGAAAACTAAAAGACTTTTTAAAAAGAAGCGTCATGTAAAAATCATAGTAGCGTCATGTAAAAAATCGTAGAAGCGTCATATAAAAAATTATAGAAGCGTCATATAAAAATCATAGATGCGTCATTTAAAAAATCATAGAAGCATCATATAAAAATCATAGATGCGTCATTTAAAAAACCATAGAAGCATCATGTAAACAATCATAGAAGCGTCATTTAAAAATCATAGAAGCATCATATAAAAATCATAGATGCGTCATTTAAAAAATCATAGAAGCATCATGTAAACAATCATAGAAGCGTCATTTAAAAAAATCATAGAAGCGTCATATAAAAATCATAGATGCGTCATTTAAAAAATCATGGAAGCGTCATGTAAACAATCATAGAAGCGTCATGTGAAAATCATAGAAGCGTCACGTAAAGAATCATAGAAGCGTCATGTAAACAATCATAGAAGCGTCATGTAAACAATCATAGAAGCGTCATGTAAAAAATCATAGAAGCGTCATGTAAACAATTATAGAAGCGTCATGTAAAAAATCATAGAAGCGTCATGTAAACAATCATAGAAGCGTCATGTAAACAATCATAGAAGCGTCATGTAAACAATCATAGAAGCGTCATGTAAAAAATCGTAGAAGCGTCATTTAAAAAATCATAGAAGCGTCATGCAAAAATCATAGATGCGTCATTTAAAAAATCATGGAAGCGTCATGTAAACAATCATAGAAGCGTCATGTAAAAAATCATAGAAGCGTCATATAAAAATCATAGATGCATCATTTAAAAAAATCATAGAAGCGTCATATAAAAAATCATAGAAGCGTCATGTAAAAATCATAGAAGCGTCATGTAAACAACCATAGAAGCGTCATGTAAAAAATCATAGAAGAGTCATGTAAACAATCATAGAAGCGTCATGTAAGCAATCATAGAAGCGTCATGTAAACAATCATAGAAGCGTCATGTAAACAATCATAGAAGCGTCATGTAAGCAATCATAAAAGCATCATGTAAACAATCATAGAAGCGTCATGTAAACAATCACAGAAGCGTCATGAAAAAATCATAGAAGCGTCATGTAAACAATCATAGAAGCGTCATGTAAACAATCATAGAAGCATCATGTAAAAAATCATAGTAGCGTCATGTAAACAATCATAGAAGCGTCATGTAAAAATCATAGAAGCGTCATGTAAAAAAATCATAGATGCGTCATTTAAAAAATCATAGAAGCATCATGTAAACAATCATAGAAGCGTCATTTAAAAATCATAGAAGCGTCATATAAAAATCATAGATGCGTCATTTAAAAAATCATAGAAGCGTCATGTGAAAATCATAAAAGCGTCACGTAAAGAATCATAGAAGCGTCATGTAAACAATCATAGAAGCGTCATGTAAACAATCATAGAAGCGTCATGTAAACAATCATAGAAGCGTCATGTAAAAATCATAGAAGCGTCATGTAAACAATCATAGAAGCGTCATATAAACAATCATAGAAGCGTCATTTAAAAAATCATAGAAGCGTCATGTAAAAAAATCATAGATGCGTCATTTAAAAAATCATAGAAGCATCATGTAAACAATCATAGAAGCGTCATTTAAAAAAATCATAGAAGCGTCATATAAAAATCATAGATGCGTCATTTAAAAAATCATAGAAGCGTCATGTGAAAATCATAAAAGCGTCACGTAAAGAATCATAGAAGCGTCATGTAAACAATCATAGAAGCGTCATGTAAACAATCATAGAAGCGTCATGTAAACAATCATAGAAGCGTCATGTAAAAAATCATAGAAGCGTCATGTAAACAATCATAGAAGCGTCATGTAAACAATCATAGAAGCGTCATTTAAAAAATCATAGAAGCGTCATGTAAACAATCATAGAAGCGTCATGTAAAAAATCATAGAAGCGTCATGTAAAAAATCATAGAAGCGTCATGTAAAAATCGTAGAAGCGTCATTTAAAAATCATAGAAAATCATAAAAATCAAAAATTAAATGCAGCTATAATGCTGTGCTGGGGAGAAAAACTGAGACGTAAAGGCTCTCAGAGAATAACTGCTGAGATTACGGGGGGGGGGGTTTCTGAGATGTCAAAGCAAAAGTCAGAAGCTACTTCAAAGTTCATGTACTTTACTCAATTTTTTTATTGCATTCTTTGTTGGCTCGCCACGGGAGGCGCTTATAGAAGAAGAGTCATGTAAAAAATAAAAGTAGCACTACGAGCGTATGTACGAGCTATACATAAAAGAAAAGTCATGTTCAAGTTAAAAGATTCATTTGGGAATTGCTACGATGTCAAAGCTTGGTGGAAATCGTTATAGTGCTGTGATTCTTAAAGAAGGAATCACTAAAATGTCAAGGCTTAGGGGAGAAGAATTGCTGAGATTTCAAGGCTTTAGGTTGGGTTAAAGTTAGGTTTAGGTCAGGTGTGGGTTGAGGGTTATATTTTATCGGGTTTCAAGGTTAACAGAATAACAGGGGATTTTTTAGATTTCAAGGTTTATGGAGGCCATCGCTGACATGTTAAGGCTTACGGGGGGAATAGCTGAGATGTCAAGGCTCACGGGGTATAAATGAGATTTCAAGGCTAAAGTCAGAAGCTACATGTAGTTTATTGAAAACTTTTTATTACATTATTTGATGCCTCCTCAGGGGAGGGATCGCTGATAAAAAAAGCGTAATGTAAAAAATAAAAGAAGCTTCATGTCGAAGTTAAGAGATTCATTTGGGAATCCCTACGATGTCGAGGCTTGCAGGAAATCGCTATAATGCTGTAGTAGTGCTATAGTGACTCTTAGAGAGAATTACTGAAATTTCAATGTTGGTTAGGGTTAGGGTTAGGGTTAGGGCTAGGGTTAGGGTTAGGGTTAGGCTAGGGTTAGAAGGTTGACAGATATTTTTAGATTTCCAAGGCTTATTGGGGCATTGCTGAGATGTCAAGGGGGGAAGTTGATATGTCAAAGCTTGTGGGGGGGAATTACTGACATGTCAAGGCTTACAAGGTTTGACAGGAGATTTTTTAAGATTTCAAGGATACATGTAGCTTATTAAAAAAACGTGTATTGCATTTATTTGGCTCCCCAACGGGGGCGTAGATTGCTAGTCCTATATACTAAAAATGGTCTGTCTGTGTCTATGTGATCGATTAGAGAAAAAATGGCTGGACCGATTTTGTTCGAACTTGCACTGTTCGATCAGAAATTTTCCCGTGACGGTACATGCATCGTGGCTAAGAAATTGCTCGATGCTAAAGGCATTAAATATTCGAAAAACATGCTTTTTGCAAAGGTCAAGCAAACTTTTCGACTTGAAATGCATTGTAAGAATGCTAGAGAAAAAACTGACTGGTTGAATTCTGATTCTGAAATAGATTGCATCATAACTGAATTGTAACTCAGTGTGGAAGCGTAGCACCAGACTTGATTTAAATTGCGTAACCATATTGTTAACTGATACTGACTGACTGAGAAACTGATTATGTCATAACTGCTTCGTGTAATTTACTCTATGCTTGGATTTTAAAGTGTTGAATTATATAAGTGCAAAATTTGATGTTATCAAAACGATGAGAGCTAGCCTAGAGGTGAACAAACTGAACTGCTAAATGCAGTTTGGTTCGAATTGGTTCGAATTTTCATAGAGTATAATTTTTTAATTAAAGCTTTTCAACATCAGGAAAACTAAAAGACTTTTTAAAAAGAAGCGTCATGTAAAAATCATAGAAGCGTCATGTAAACAATCATAGAAGCGTCATGTAAAAAATCGTAGAAGCGTCATTTAAAAAATCATAGAAGCGTATCTAAAAAAAATCATAGAAGCGTAATTTAAAAAATCATAGAAGCGTCATGTAAACAATCATAGAAGCGTCATGTAAACAATCATAGAAGCGTCATAAAAAACAATCATAGAAGCGTCATGTAAAAAATCATAGAAGCGTCATGTAAACAATCATAGAAGCGTCATGTAAACAATCATAGAAGCGTCATGTAAAAAATCATAGAAGCGTCATGTAAAAAATCATAGAAGCGTCATTAAAAAATCATAGAAGCGTCATTTAAAAAATCATAGAAGCGTCATGTAAACAATCATAGAAGCGTCATGTAAAAAATCATAGAAGCGTCATATAAAAATCATAGAAGCGTCATGTAAAAAATCATAGAAGCGTCATGTAAAAAATCATAGAAGCGTCATGTAAACAATCATAGAAGCGTCATGTAAAAAATCATAGAAGCGTCATATAAAAATCATAGATGCGTCATTTAAAAAGTCATAGAAGCGTCATGTAAACAATCATAGAAGCGTCATGTAAACAATCATAGAAGCGTCATAAAAACAATCATAGAAGCGTCATGTAAAAAATCATAGAAGCGTCATGTAAACAATCATAGAAGCGTCATGTAAACAATCATAGAAGCGTCATGTAAAAAATCATAGAAGCGTCATGTAAAAAATCATAGAAGCGTCATTAAAAAATCATAGAAGCGTCATTAAAAAATCATAGAAGCGTCATGTAAACAATCATAGAAGCGTCATGTAAAAAATCATAGAAGCGTCATATAAAAATCATAGAAGCGTCATGTAAAAAATCATAGAAGCGTCATGTAAAAAATCATAGAAGCGTCATGTAAACAATCATAGAAGCGTCATGTAAAAAATCATAGAAGCGTCATATAAAAATCATAGATGCGTCATTTAAAAAGTCATAGAAGCGTCATGTAAACAATCATAGAAGCGTCATGTAAACAATCATAGAAGCGTCATGTAAAAAATCATAGAAGCGTCATGTAAAAAATCATAGAAGCGTCATTAAAAAATCATAGAAGCGTCTTTTAAAAAATCATAGAAGCGTCATATAAAAATCGTAGAAGCGTCATGTAAAAAATCATAGAAGCGTCATGTAAAAAATCATAGAAGCGTCATGTAAAAATCGTAGAAGCGTCATTTAAAAATCATAGAAAATCATAAAAATCAAAAATTAAATGCAGCTATAATGCTGTGCTGGGGAGAAAAACTGAGACGTAAAGGCTCTCAGAGAATAACTGCTGAGATTACGGGGGGGGGGTTTCTGAGATGTCAAAGCAAAAGTCAGAAGCTACTTAAAGTTCATGTACTTTACTCAATTTTTTTATTGCATTCTTTGTTGGCTCGCCACGGGAGGCGCTTATAGAAGAAGAGTCATGTAAAAAATAAAAGTAGCACTACGAGCGTATGTACGAGCTATACATAAAGAAAAGTCATGTTCAAGTTAAAAGATTCATTTGGGAATTGCTACGATGTCAAAGCTTGGTGGAAATCGTTATAGTGCTGTGATTCTTAAAGAAGGAATCACTAAAATGTCAAGGCTTAGGGAGAAGAATTGCTGAGATTTCAAGGCTTTAGGTTGGGTTAAAGTTAGGTTTAGGTCAGGTGTGGGTTGAGGGTTATATTTTATCGGGTTTCAAGGTTAACAGAATAACAGGGGATTTTTTAGATTTCAAGGTTTATGGGGCCATCGCTGACATGTTAAGGCTTACGGGGGAATAGCTGAGATGTCAAGGCTCACGGGTATAAATGAGATTTCAAGGCTAAAGTCAGAAGCTACATGTAGTTTATTGAAAACTTTTTATTACATTATTTGATGCCTCCTCAGGGAGGGATCGCTGATAAAAAAGCGTAATGTAAAAAATAAAAGAAGCTTCATGTCGAAGTTAAGAGATTCATTTGGGAATCCCTACGATGTCGAGGCTTGCAGGAAATCGCTATAATGCTGTAGTAGTGCTATAGTGACTCTTAGAGAGAATTACTGAAATTTCAATGTTGGTTAGGGTTAGGGTTAGGGTTAGGGCTAGGGTTAGGGTTAGGGTTAGGCTAGGGCTAGAAGGTTGACAGATATTTTTAGATTTCCAAGGCTTATTGGGGGCATTGCTGAGATGTCAAGGGGGGGAAGTTGATATGTCAAAGCTTGTGGGGGGGGGAATTACTGACATGTCAAGGCTTACAAGGTTTGACAGGAGATTTTTTAAGATTTCAAGGATACATGTAGCTTATTAAAAAAACGTGTATTGCATTTATTTGGCTCCCCAACGGGGGGCGTAGATTGCTAGTCCTATATACTAAAAATGGTCTGTCTGTGTCTATGTGATCGATTAGAGAAAAAATGGCTGGACCGATTTTGTTCGAACTTGCACTGTTCGATCAGAAATTTTCCCGTGACGGTACATGCATCGTGGCTAAGAAATTGCTCGATGCTAAAGGCATTAAATATTCGAAAAACATGCTTTTTTGCAAAGGTCAAGCAAACTTTTCGACTTGAAATGCATTGTAAGAATGCTAGAGAAAAAACTGACTGGTTGAATTCTGATTCTGAAATAGATTGCATCATAACTGAATTGTAACTCAGTGTGGAAGCGTAGCACCAGACTTGATTTAAATTGCGTAACCATATTGTTAACTGATACTGACTGACTGAGAAACTGATTATGTCATAACTGCTTCGTGTAATTTACTCTATGCTTGGATTTTAAAGTGTTGAATTATATAAGTGCAAAATTTGATGTTATCAAAACGATGAGAGCTAGCCTAGAGGTGAACAAACTGAACTGCTAAATGCAGTTTGGTTCGAATTGGTTCGAATTTTCATAGAGTATAATTTTTTTAATTAAAGCTTTTCAACATCAGGAAAACTAAAAGACTTTTTAAAAAGAAGCGTCATGTAAAAATCATAGAAGCGTCATGTAAACAATCATAGAAGCGTCATGTAAAAAATCGTAGAAGCGTCATTTAAAAATCATAGAAGCGTTATCTAAAAAAAATCATAGAAGCGTAATTTAAAAAAATCATAGAAGCGTCATGTAAAAAATCATAGAAGCGTCATGTAAACAATCATAGAAGCGTCATAAAAACAATCATAGAAGCGTCATGTAAAAAATCATAGAAGCGTCATGTAAACAATCATAGAAGCGTCATGTAAACAATCATAGAAGCGTCATGTAAAAAATCATAGAAGCGTCATGTAAAAAATCATAGAAGCGTCATTAAAAAATCATAGAAGCGTCATTTAAAAAATCATAGAAGCGTCATGTAAACAATCATAGAAGCGTCATGTAAAAAATCATAGAAGCGTCATATAAAAATCATAGAAGCGTCATGTAAAAATCATAGAAGCGTCATGTAAAAAATCATAGAAGCGTCATGTAAACAATCATAGAAGCGTCATGTAAAAAATCATAGAAGCGTCATATAAAAATCATAGATGCGTCATTTAAAAAGTCATAGAAGCGTCATGTAAACAATCATAGAAGCGTCATGTAAACAATCATAGAAGCGTCATAAAAACAATCATAGAAGCGTCATGTAAAAAATCATAGAAGCGTCATGTAAACAATCATAGAAGCGTCATGTAAACAATCATAGAAGCGTCATGTAAAAAATCATAGAAGCGTCATGTAAAAAATCATAGAAGCGTCATTAAAAAATCATAGAAGCGTCATTTAAAAAATCATAGAAGCGTCATGTAAACAATCATAGAAGCGTCATGTAAAAAATCATAGAAGCGTCATATAAAAATCATAGAAGCGTCATGTAAAAAATCATAGAAGCGTCATGTAAAAAGTCATAGAAGCGTCATGTAAACAATCATAGAAGCGTCATGTAAAAAATCATAGAAGCGTCATATAAAAATCATAGATGCGTCATTTAAAAAGTCATAGAAGCGTCATGTAAACAATCATAGAAGCGTCATGTAAACAATCATAGAAGCGTCATGTAAAAAATCATAGAAGCGTCATGTAAAAAATCATAGAAGCGTCATTAAAAAATCATAGAAGCGTCTTTTAAAAAATCATAGAAGCGTCATATAAAAATCGTAGAAGCGTCATGTAAACAATCATAGAAGCGTCATGTAAACAATCATAGAAGCGTCATGTAAAAAATCATAGAAGCGTCATAAAAACAATCATAAAAGCGTCATATAAAAATCGTAGAAGCGTCATGTAAACAATCATAGAAGCGTCAAGTAAAAAATCATAGAAGCGTCATGTAAACAATCATAGAAGCGTCATTTAAAAAATCATAGAAGCGTCATGTAAAAAATCATAGAAGCGTCATTAAAAAATCGTAGAAGCGTCTTTTAAAAAATCATAGAAGCGTCATATAAAAATCGTAGAAGCGTCATGTAAACAATCATAGAAGCGTCATGTAAACAATCATAGAAGCGTCATGTAAAAAATCATAGAAGCGTCATAAAAACAATCATAGAAGCGTCATATAAAAATCGTAGAAGCGTCATGTAAACAATCATAGAAGCGTCAAGTAAAAAATCATAGAAGCGTCATGTAAACAATCATAGAAGCGTCATGTAAAAAATCGTAGAAGCGTCATATAAAAATCATAGAAGCGTCATTTAAAAAATCATAGAAGCGTCATGTAAAAAATCATAGAAGCGTCATGTAAACAATCATAGAAGCGTCATTTAAAAAATCATAGAAGCGTCATATAAAAATCGCAGAAGCGTCATGTAAACAATCATAGAAGCGTCATTAAAAAATCATAGAAGCGTCATGTAAACAATCATAGAAGCGTCATGTAAACAATCATAGAAGCGTCATGTAAAAAATCATAGAAGCGTCATTTAAAAAATCATAGAAACGTCATGTAAAAAATCGTAGAAGCGTCATATAAAAATCATAGAAGCGCCATGTAAAAAATCATAGAAGCGTCATGTAAACAATCATAGAAGCGTCATGTAAACAATCATAGAAGCGTCATGTAAACAATCATAGAAGCGTCATGTAAACAATCATAGAAGTGTCATGTAAACAATCATAGAAGTGTCATGTAAACAATCATAGAAGCGTCATGTAAAAATCGTAGAAGCGTCATGTAAACAATCATAGAAGCGTCATGTAAACAATCATAGAAGCGTCATGTAAACAATCATAGAAGCGTCATGTAAAAAATCGTAGAAGCGTCATGTAAACAATCATAGAAGCGTCATGTAAAAAATCGTAGAAGCGTCATGTAAACAATCATAGAAGCGTTATGTAAAAAATCATAGAAGCGTCATGTAAGCAATCATAGAAGCGTCAGTAAACAATCATAGAAGCGTCATGTAAACAATCATAGAAACGTCATATAAATCATAGAAGCGTCATGTAAACAATCATAGAAGCGTCATGTAAAAATCGTAGAAGCGTCATGTAAACAATCATAGAAGCGTCATGTAAAAAATCGTAGAAGCGTCATGTAAACAATCATAGAAGCGTCATGTAAAAAATCATAGAAGCGTCATGTAAACAATCATAGAAGCGTCATGTAAAAAATCATAGAAGCGTCATGTAAACAATCATAGAAGCGTCATGTAAACAAACATAGAAGCGTCATGTAAACAATCATAGAAGCGTCATGTAAAAAATCGTAGAAGCGTCATGTAAACAATCATAGAAGCGTCATGTAAACAATCATAGAAGCGTCATGTAAACAATCATAGAAGCGTCATGTAAAAAATCGTAGAAGCGTCATGTAAAAATCATAGAAGCGTCATGTAAAAAATCGTAGAAGCGTCATGTAAACAATCATAGAAGCGTTATGTAAAAAATCATAGAAGCGTCATGTAAGCAATCATAGAAGCGTCATGTAAACAATCATAGAAGCGTCATGTAAACAATCATAGAAACGTCATATAAAAATCATAGAAGCGTCATGTAAAAATCATAGAAGCGTCATTTAAAAATCATAGAAGCGTCATGTAAACAATCATAGAAGCGTCATGTAAAAATCGTAGAAGCGTCATGTAAACAATCATAGAAGCGTCATATAAAAATCGTAGAAGCGTCATGTAAACAATCATAGAAGCGTCATGTAAAAAATCATAGAAGCGTCATGTAAGCAATCATAGAAGCGTCATGTAAACAATCATAGAAGCGTCATGTAAACAATTATAGAAACGTCATATAAAAATCATAGAAGCATCATGTAAAAATCATAGAAGCGTCAAGAAAAAATCATAGAAGCCTCATTTAAAACTAATGAAAGTGTCATTTAAAAAATTAGGAAGCGTCATGGTAGAATAAAAGAAACGTCATGTCAGACATGAAGGGTTCATGTAAAAATTAAATGCAACTATAATGCTGTGCTGGGGAGAAAAACTGAGACGTAAAGGCTCTCAGAGAATAACTGAGATTACGGGGGGGGGTTTCTGAGATGTCAAAGCAAAAGTCAGAAGCTACTTCAAAGTTCATGTACTTTACTCCATTTTTTATTGCATTCTTTGTTGGCTCGTCACGGGGGGCGCTGATAGAAGAAGAGTCATGTAAAAAATAAAAGTAGCACTATGTATACATAAAAGAAAAGTCATGTCGAAGTTAAAAGATTCATTTGGGAATTGCTACGATGTCAAAGCTTGGTGGAAATCGTTATAGTGCTGTGATTCTTAAAGAAAGAATCACTAAAATGTTAAGGCTTAGGGGAGAAGAATTGCTGAGATTTCAAGGCTTTAGGTTGGCTTAAAGTTAGGTTTAGGTCAGGTGTGGGTTGAGGGTTATATTTTATCGGGTTTCAAGGTTAACAGGGGATTTTTTAGATTTCAAGGTTTATGGGGGCCATTGCTGACATGTCAAGGCTTACGGGGGAATAGCTGAGATGTCAAGGCTCACGGGGGTATAAATGAGATTTCAAGGCTAAAGTCAGAAGCTACATGTAGTTTATTGAAAACTTTTTATTACATTATTTGATGCCTCCTCAGGGAAGGGATCGCTGATAAAAAAGCGTAATGTAAAAAATAAAAGAAGCTTCATGTCGAAGTTAAGAGATTCATTTGGGAATCCCTACGATGTTGAGGCTTGCAAGGAATCGCTATAATGCTGTAGTAGTGCTATAATGACTCTTAGGAGAATTACTGAAATTTCAATGCTTTAGGGTTAGGTTAGGGTTAGGGTTAGGGTTAGGGTTAGGGTTAGGCTAGGGTTAGGGTTAGAAGGTTGACAGATATTTTTAGATTTCCAAGGCTTATTGGGGGCATTGCTGAGATGTCAAGGGGGGAAGTTGATATGTTAAAGCTTGTGGGGGGGATAACTGACATGTCAAGGCTTACAAGGTTTGACAGGAGATTTTTTAAGATTTCAAGGATACATGTAGCTTTTTAAAAAAACGTGTATTGCATTTCTTTGGCTCCCCAACGGGGGGCGTAGATTGCTAGTCCTATATACTAAAAATGAGTTGTCTGTATGTGGGTAGGTATGCGATAGATTTCAGAAAAATTGGCTCAACCGATTTTCTTCAAACTTGCACCATTCGATCAGAAATTTTCCTGGGACGGTACATGCATCTTGGCTAAGAAATTGCTCAATTTTAAAGGGATTAAATATTCGAAAAACATGCTTTTTTGCAAAGGTCAAGCAGCTCTTTCGACCTGAAATGCATTGTAAAAATGCTAGAGAAAAAACTGACTGACTGAATTCTGATTGTGATAAAGATTGCATAACAGCTGAATTGTACCTCCGCCTTGAATTGCGTCACAGTGTTGAAAACACTGTGTAGAAGCATATTACGAGACTTGATTTAGACTGCGTAACCATACTGACCGATTGAAAAATTGATTATGTCATAACTGCTTCGTGCTCATCTTATAGTGTAATTTTTGTTAAACATAAAAGAAGCGTCATGAAAAACCTAAAAAATGCTAGCGTCGAGGCTTACTAATTCAGAACCACAAGTGTCATAAAAATCGTAAAAGAAGTGTCATTTTAAGCATGAAAAGCTCCTGTAAAGCATAGAAGAAGCGCGAATATTCGAATAACACACATGCCTTTCTGCAAGGGTCAAGCAGAACTTCCTACTGTGAGCCATTCTTATTGGAATTAAACTTTGCAGCGCCCAGTAAAGTAGTATTTTTTGTCGCCAGGCTAGAGAACTATAAATGTAGACTGCGAGAAAAGATTGTACATTATAAAATCTCCCCGTGCACAATTAACATACTAACTTTAAATGCTGGAGAGAGGGATAGTGAGAGAGTGAAATACATGCACATATATACAGTATCTAATTGATTCACAATATACGAACCATGTTTGAGACTGACCCTCCAAAATGTAATAAAACCGTCTGATTATAAAAAAGTCCAAAAGTGCCACAGAGATAGATGTACATTGGCTACTGAGGCTTGCGCCTCCAGTTCAGAAAATTTATCTGAATCCTTTCACATAGGAGAGTTAGAGTTATGTGTTTGAGAGAGAGTATTGAATAATAAAAAGAGTCCTGACCAATTAGCAGGCGGGTATTGGAGAGAATTTAGGCTTGCTGTACACACTGACAGTCTAACAGTGTACAAATGGTGTCCAGCTTTTTGGGATTGGGTGGTTGCTGAGTTTAAAACGCGTGACATTATAGACTTCATACCTTTCTCTTTTCTCGCACACAACCCCTACTATCCTTTCTTTTCATTATAACTCAAAATTCTTATCTTTCAATTTGAATTCCAATATGGCTCGACGTGGCACCAGCGCATTGAAGAAGAGCAGAGATGCCAAGAAGAAGCGTCAGCAAGAGAGTGCCGTTGAGCGAGAGGAGCGGCTGGCTGGACTGCGGCAGCAGAAGAATGAGCGAACGGCCATGGAGACTGACGCGCAGCGAGAAGAGCGGTTGGCTGGACTGCGGCAGCAGAAGGCTGAGCGAACGGCCATGGAGACTGACGCGCAGCGAGAAGAGCGGCTGGCTGGACACCGGCAGCAGGAGGCTGAGCGAAGGGCAACTGAAACCGACGCTCAGCGAGAAGAGCGCCTGACGAGACTCCGGCAGGAAAATGCTGAGCGAAGGGCAACGGAAACAGACGCTCAGCGAGAAGAGCGTAGATCTGGAGACAGAACTCGTGCGGAGAAGCGACGCGCTTCAGAAACCGAAGAGCAACGAAGAGCTCGAGTGGAAGCCGAGCAAATTCGCCGTCGAGGAGTGTCGGCTGGCAGGTAGGATGACATTTTAATTGGAGCTATATATTTTATAGCCATATAAAATCCAAGTGCCCTTTGTGCCTAATTCGGGGTATTTTCTATCTTAGCTGATGTTTTATTGGTACTTGGGCCTATAATTAAAAACTGGAATCTGTTTCGTGCATTTTTTCTCATCTTTTCAAGTCGATTGCTTTCCAAGAGTTTTATTTAAGAGATCAGTATAGAATAGCATAAAATTTATTCGTCACTACTTTAATTACCGGCAAATGAAGTTGTGTATAATTTTTTTCCTATATTCCAGGTTTGATAGTAGTGAGTTGGCCACACCGTCTGTGGTACCTTTTGATGCGTTGCGCATAATTCGCATTCCTGGTGATGGGAACTGTTTTTTTATGCAGTCTGTGATCAGTTGCAGGGCACTCCACTTGAGACCGATGCGGCATCTTTAAGACACGAGCTGACGAGCCGTGTAGTGCAGATTATGCCAGAATTGATTGAACAAGGCTTTGTTTTGCCAGAAAATGCTGATTTCATTGTTGATTCCTCTTTTTCTGAAGGCACATATGTGCCTGATGAAGTTGTTCCGCTTTTAAGCCGTTGTTTTAATGTTGATCTGGTGATTTATCAAGAAAACGGCACTGTACTGCAGTACTGTATGTCCCCTTTGCAGCCACCGATTGCAATCGTCCGAATTCTTTTGCGTCATGAGCATTATGAGTCATTGCGATTTGCTAATCCGATTCCAGTTTCTGAGCCCATTGTAGATGCAGAGGAGCCAAGATTAACTCAGCAGAGTGCAGGTCATTTTGGCGCAAGACCTGCTCAAGAGAGGTAGGTCATTGGTGTGACTGGTCATCATAATTTATTTGTCATCGAACTCAAGTTGTTTTATTCCAATAAATTTTTTTGTAAGCTGAAAGATTAACTGGGAAAACTGTTTGCCATTAATCCTTCCTAATCCTAATCCTTCTAATCACAGGCCAGAACGGATTATCAGGCCTGAAGCGCCAGCCCATAACTGTGGCCCAATGGACAGAGCATGCGACCAATGCGGTGCATTACTTTGGTGCTCTGAGACGAGGAATTTCTGCTGCGCCAAAGGCAAGGTGAAGCTGCCCAGCCGCACCGTGCCTCAAGTGCTGGCAGATCTGTACCTGGGGCGGCACAGAATGAGTGCCGAGTTCCTGACCAACATTCGGAGTTACAACTCGGCGCTGCACCTGACATCGCTGGGTGCCAAACTGCGGTTGGTGCCAGGCTGGTGTCCCAGCTTCATCATCAGCGGCCAGTTGCATCACAACACGGCGCCGCTGTTTGCAGAGGATTCAGCTGAGCCCCATGGCTGGCAGGTGTATTTCAATGATCGCGAACTTGAAAGCCGCCAGAGTCTCAGCCAGAAGGTGAAGCCGGAGCTACTGGAGCTATTGCAGACGCTGCTTCACGAGTGCAACGGCTATGTCCGCAGCCTGAGGGCAGTCGCTCATCGAATCAGTCAAGATCCGGAGTTGGGAGATGCGCGAATCGTAATTCACCCTGACCGTCGACCATCTGGGGAACACATTCGGTATGTCTGCAAGACATTCTAATAAGATATTTTGCGTAATAAATTATCCAATTATCCAATTTGTACAGACTCTGTATCCCACAAACTCCGTTCAAAATCAGGCGCTACAACTTGCCTACGGCGAACGAGGTCGGTATCCTGATTGTGGAGGACAATGAGAACACACCGGCCAGTCGGGACGTCGTGATTCAACTCGTGGTGGCGGTTCCCAGAGAATCAGCGAGACGCACCGCTCATATGACCCGCTGGAGTATGTGCTGCTGTTCCCGAATGGCGAAGATGGCTGGCACCCGGAGTTGCTGATGAGTAATGGCAAGAAATTAACGCCCATGAAATACTATGCGAGCGAAATCATGGTGCGAGCGGGCCAGTTCAGTGTGCTGCACTATGGCCGAAGATTATTTCAGCAGTACTTGGTGGACATGTGTGCCAAGATTGAGGCAGAGAGGCTGCTGTATTTGCGGACCCATCAGCAGGACCTGCGCAGCGAGACATACAGCGGTCTGCGGGACGCTCTGTTTGCAGCTGATGGCAGGTCTACCGACAGAGATCCGAGTGACATAGGCAAGCCCGCGCATGTGCTTCTGTCTTCGAGCTTTGTTGGCGGGCCAAGGTACCTGATGGAGAGGCTACAGGACGCTATGACCTATGTTCACAAGTTCGGTAAGCCGGACCTGTTTGT
This sequence comes from Macrostomum lignano, assembly GCA_002269645.1. NCBI lineage: Eukaryota > Metazoa > Platyhelminthes > Macrostomidae > Macrostomum > Macrostomum lignano. The sequence goes on along the minus strand of NIVC01000175.1, from coordinate 449,764 downwards.
CACCGCAACGTGCAATCCGAAATGGCCGGAGATCAGCGCTCAGCTGCTGCCTGGACAGCGGGCAGAAGACCGGCCGGACATTGTTAGCCGAGTCTTTGAAATGAAGAGGAAAGCTCTTCTGGCCCAGTTGACCAAGCGCTATGGGAAAGAGGCCGCTCACGTTTGCTCACTGGAGTACCAGAAGCGTGGTGAGTAAAAATTCTGACTTGCAAGAATCAAAGTTTTAAGATTTATTAAAATTTAGATTTACAAAGGTTTTGTGATATTTTTTAATACTTTTTTGACGCTCCAGGTCTTCCCCATGTGCACTTTCTGCTGTGGCTCGTGAGCGGTCAGCGAGTGACTCCGGACCGATACGATGACATCGTGTCTGCCGAGATTCCGGACCCAGAGCAGCAGCCTGTGCTGTATGAGCTGGTGAAGACGCACATGATCCATGGCCCCTGCGGCAAGGAGAATCCGGCGTGTCCTTGCATGGAGAATGGCGAATGCAGCAAGGGCTTTCCGAAAGAGTTCCAGCAGGTGACGCTGACCAGCGATACTGGCTACCCACTGTACCGCAGACTATCGCCTGAGATGGGCGGATTTACAGTGGACAAACTGTTCAAAGGCCGGAGCATTCGCATGGACAACAGGGAAGTTCAAACGCTAATATATTGCTTAGTTGTGCATTGCAGCTTTTGTTTCTGAAAGTTAATGATATTATTTTTTCATTAAAACAGGTGGGTCGTTCCGTACAGCCCTGACCTGTTGCTCCAGTTTGCGTGCCACTTGAACGTCGAAGTTTGCGCCACTGTGAAGTCGGTCAAGTACGTGATCAAGTACCTGTTAAAGGGTGGCGACATGGCGACGTTCAAAGTCGATGCCAATAGGAATTCTACTGAACCGAGAGAGCAGGCAGTGGGTGACCAGCAGCCGACGCAAACGACAGGAAATAAGCCGCGTGATGAGATTAAAGAGTACCTGTCCGCGCGCTACATTGGTCCAATGGAAGCCGTGAATACCATCTTGGGCTTTGAAGTAATTCGCATTCTAATTATTATTGGCTCATTTTAACCAGAGCTGTGAAACCTCGTCATAGTATAAATTGAATTTCCATCGAAACTTAAAGGCTGTATATTTTCCTTCCACTTTCTGATCAGGTGCACAACAGGTTTCCGGCGGTCATCCGACTCTGCGTGCACAAGTCGGAAGAGCAGCTCGTGTATTTCAACGAGGGGACCGCAAGAGCAAAAGCGAGAACGCCGAAGGATTCGACGTTGACGGCATTTTTCAAGCTGTGCCGTATTGACGAATTTGCTGGGTCCTTGCTCTACACGGAGGTGCCGTCCTACTTTGTGTGGCTCTCCAGCGAAAGAGAGTGGCGGCGGGCCAAGCAGGGTGTGCGAGTCGATGGCCATCCGGGTGTAGTGCGGAACAAAAACGTTGCACGCATGTACACGGTGAGTCCAAGAGCAGGTGATTTATTTTATGTTCGAATGCTCCTTTTGAATGTTAGGGGACCGACTAGCTTCGAGGCGCTGCAGACCGTGGACGGCGTTGTGCATCCGAGCGCCAAGGCTGCTTGCATGGCCCTTGGCCTGCTGCAGCGAGATGATCACTGGCGGCGGTGTCTAGCTGAGGCCGTTCAGTCAAGAATGCCAAGAGCCCTGAGACATCTTCTGGCCGTAATTCTCATATGGGGTGAGCCTGAGGATGGCAGCGACCTCTGGTGCAGTTTTGCCGAGGATCTCAGCGAGGACCTGCGGTTCCACCACCGAGACTTGAGCACCGAGGAGATTACTGACCTGGCGCTGCGTGAGCTTCAGAGCATGCTGATCTCCATGGGCGGGAGAAGCCTGCCAGAGTACGGCCTGCCTGCGGCCTCCGTGACACCTCAAGATGGACCAATGCAGTTTGATACGGTTGAGCAAGCACTGATTACTGAGGCGCGCTTACCAATGCTGACAGATGAGCAGAAAGCGGTGTACGAGTCCGTGACTCAGAATCTTGTGGACGGCACCAGCGGCTTGCACTTCCTGGACGCACCTGCTGGCACTGGCAAGACCTTCCTGCTAGAGGTTCTGCTAGCCTTCGTGCGCAGCCGGGGTGAAGTCGCCCTCGCCGTTGCGGCTTCTGGAATCGCAGCGACTCTTTTGCCAGGTGGACAGACGGCGCATTCAACGTGAGTAATTTATTGTCAATATTTCAAAAAACAGTTGTAAATATTTCGTGTGCTGTAAATATGTTCGGCATGGTGAAACTATTTGTCTATGCCAGGTTCAAGATACCAATTCGGGCGATCCGTTCGAGCAAAGACGTGTGCGCTGTTGGAGCGCAGTCCAAACAGGCCGCTGTATTTCGGACAGTGCGTCTAATTGTCTGGGACGAGATTTCTATGACAAACCGGAAGGATTTGGAGGCCGTCGACCGGTGCTTGCGAGACGTGCGGAAGCAGGACGTGCCATTCGGCGGAGTGGTTTTCGTTTGCGCTGGGGACTTTCGCCAGCTGCTGCCCGTTGTGGTGCATGGGACTCGAGCCAACAGCGTCATGGCGTGTGTCAGCAGATCCCCACTGTGGAAATTTTTCCGGCGGCATCGCCTTACAAGAAACATCCGATTGCTGAGCAGTTCCGATTCTGCAACGTATTTGAGATACACCGAGCTACTCAAGCAGGTAAGTTTGTTTTCATCAGTTTAAATATTGGAAGATTTAAGGATATTCGGTTTCTTTCGTGTTGAGAGCTCCATTTTAAAAATTGTGGCTTATTCAAGAATGCCTAGCTTAAAGTCTGTCTAGCGTTTTAAATATTTGACTTTTAACTCCCCCAGATCGGATCCGGAACAATTGAGCAGGATGCAGAGGAGAAAGTGTCTCTTCCTGCTGAGATCATCATTTCTGCGGAGGCGCCGCTCAATGATCTGATAAATTTTGTGTACCCATCGTTTGAGGCGTCAGTGGAGAGGGACGGCTACTTTGCAAGCCGAGCGATCCTGGCGCCGTACAATGACTCAGTGGATGCCATCAACGAGACGTGCCTGGGCATGTTCCCCGGCAGCCTGCGGGAGTACCGCTCAATAGACAGTGTGGCCGATGAGGATGCCGCTACGCACTTCCCGCCTGAGTTGCTCAATCAGCTGGATGCCCCGAACTTTCCGATTCACTTGCTGAGGCTAAAAGTGGGTATGCCAGTAGTTCTTCTCAGGAACATCAACCCGCCACGATTGTGCAATGGTACGCGGCTGATCATACTCGCAATGGGCGAGAACGTGCTTAGATGCAAGATTGCCGCCGGCCAGTTCACGGGAGACGAGATTCTTCTGCCGCGAATACCGCTGATTCCTAGCAATGCGGACCTCCCCGTCAGTTTTAAGCGGCTGCAGTTCCCTGTGAAGCCGAGTTTCTGCCTGACGATTCACAAGTCGCAGGGACAGTCTCTGGACACAGTTGGCATTGACCTGTCAGTCGGTTGCTTCACGCATGGCCAGCTGTACACGGCGCTGTCACGAGCAAAGAACGCGGCAAATGTTCGCGTCCGGATTCCGGGAACAAGGACCAGAAACGTTGTGTTTCCAGAAGTTCTCACTGAAGACTAATTTATTTATCGTAAAAAATGAGGGGTGAGCAATAATTTTCCTTATTATTGCAAAAGGCTAGAAAGTATATTCATTTATTTTTAAGGAAAAATAGAATAATTATTTCCCCATATCTCTTAAGTAATAGCTCTCATTCTCTAAAGCAATAGCTGTCAATAGCTCTCATTCCTAAAAGAATCGCAGGAAACTTATTGCCCCAACCTCATTTCTAACGAAGCGTAGATATTGCATGGCAGTGAGTACGAGCTAATAGCTGATGAACTTTATGTTGAAGCTCAATTAGGCTTATTTTATTCATTGTATTAATTTTTACAGTCAATTTGCACTTTACAGTTAATTTGTATTTTAAGGCAATTTCATATTAGCCGAAATTAACTTTTGAAACAAACCTTCTTTTGCACTGCTTTTAATGAATTCAATCTTTGATGAGCAGTTAATTTTGTCTTTTATTTTTCACCTGAAATTTCATTATAATTCGTGTAAAAACTTTACTTATTTTATATCGCAAATTTATGCAAAAGACGAAACAATTTTGTTTTTAGTTTTCCAAGGTTCGCAAAAACTTAACATCAGAGTGAATTTTAGTATATGGATTTTTACGCAAACTACGAGTGACAGTCTTTTTTTCAAAAATCAAAAATATCTCAAGTCACCTGTAACTGTAAGCTTATAAAAAACGATTTGCATCAACTTGCGACGGGGCCTTCGTCTTCCATATATTGAAAGTTGAATAATATACGAAACTCACAAGATGTCAATTTTAACTAAGGCGAAGGCCCTGAATGAAGCTTTTGTCTTACTTCATTTCTTAATCTTTGGCGAAACAAATATGAATAGTCTGTGGCAAAGCGCAAAGGCTAAGGAAATAGAGCCGAACTGATTGTTCTGACTATGGATTTGAGGGCAGGAATGAGCGAATCCGAGGGCTGCGACTATAGACTAACGTAGAGTATTAAAGGAACTCATCTGGTCACATGCAGCCATTGCACACGCTATGTATACGTGACATATCGGTTGTACTTTTAATGCCATGTTCATAAGTTTTAACTTTGTACTTTTCAAGTTTATTCGCGAAAAAATACAAAAAATTCTTGCGTTACAAACGTCAAAAACGTTTAACAAAACGTTTAACAAACGTTAAAAATTAAAGAGCCACCATGTCTAACATTAAAGAGCCACCATGTCAAACATTAAAGAGCCACCATGCCAAACATTAAAGAGCCACCATGTCAAACATAATAGGACCAACATGTCAAACATTAAAGAGCCACAATGTCAAGCATAAAAGGACCACCATATCGAACATTAAAGAGCCACCATGTCAAAAATTAAAGAGCCACCATGTCAAACATTAAAGAGCCACCATGTCGAACATTAAAGAGCCACCATGCCAAACATTAAAAAAGAGCCACCATGTCAAAAATAAAAAAGCCACCATGTAGAACATTAAAGAGCCATTATGTCAAACATAAAAGAGCCACCATGTCAAACATTAAAGAGCCACCATGTCAAACATAAAAGGACCAACATGTCAAACATTTAAGAGCCACCATGTGAAGCATAAAAGGACCACCATGTCGAGCATTAAAGAGCCACCATGTCTAACATTAAAGAGCCACCATATCGAACATTAAAGAGCCACCATGTCGAAGATTATAGAGCCACCATGTCGAACATTAAAGAGCCACCATTTCAAACATTAAAGAGCCATCATTACATTGAGGTGCCACCAGGTCAAACATTAAAGAGCCACCATGTCAATCATAAAAGAGCCACCATGTCCAACACATATGTGACTCCATGTCAAACATTAAATAGCCACCATGTCAAAAATTAAAGAGCCACCATGTCTAACATTAAAGAGGCACCATGTCAAACATTAAAGAGCCACCATGTCGAACATTAAAGAGCCATCATGTCAAACACTAAAGAGCCACTATGTCAAACATAAAAGAGCCACCATGTCAAACATAAAAGAGCCACCATGTCAAACATTAAAGAGCCACCATGTCAAACATAAAAGGACCAACATGTCAAACATTTAAGAGCCACCATGTGAAGCATAAAAGGACCACCATGTCGAGCATTAAAGAGCCACCATGTCTAACATTAAAGAGCCACCATATCGAACATTAAAGAGCCACCATGTCGAAGATTATAGAGCCACCATGTCGAACATTAAAGAGCCACCATTTCAAACATTAAAGAGCCATCATTACATTGAGGTGCCACCAGGTCAAACATTAAAGAGCCACCATGTCAATCATAAAAGAGCCACCATGTCCAACACATATGTGACTCCATGTCAAACATTAAATAGCCACCATGTCAAAAATTAAAGAGCCACCATGTCTAACATTAAAGAGGCACCATGTCAAACATTAAAGAGCCACCATGTCGAACATTAAAGAGCCATCATGTCAAACACTAAAGAGCCACTATGTCAAACATAAAAGAGCCACCATGTCAAACATAAAAGAGCCACCATGTCAAACATAAAAGATACACAATTTCAAACGTAAAAGTAAGCGTCATGCCAATTTTAAAGGAGCCACTATAGAGCTAAGGAAATTGTAGCACTAGCTACTTATTGTCTGGTGGATGCTTACTATTTGGGGATGCTTGCTATCTGGGGGATGCTTGCTATCTGGGGGATGCTTGCAATCTGGGGGATGCTTGCTATCTGGGGGATGCTTGCTGTCTTGGGATGATTTCTTTTTGCATTACACTTTATTTGAGCAGTTTGTCTGTTGTCTTTTTGAAGGCTTTATTCGGCTGTCTTTTTGTTACTTGTAGAGAACAGAGATTCTATACAGATGTCCCCCAACGGGGGGCGAAGATTGCTAGTATCTACTGAATTCGAGATGCGCGATTTATCGAATCGCTAATGTATTTTCGGATTTCACATTAATGCAAATTAAAACGCATTTTGATTGATTCATGCATAAAAAGTCGTGCAGTGAATAGCATTGATTGCAAATTAACCAAATGAGAGCGTCCCTCATCCGAGCAGAACAGTGGGGCTCATTGTCACCCAGCTGAAGTTGTAAACAGGCGGCAGTCCCATATGGCTGACATTCAAAAACTGGCTCCAAGCGTAGGGTGGAAGCTTCCGACTTGAACTGCCGGTTGTAGGCCCGCTGATAGCGTAGCTAGTCATGTACTTGGCCATGTCCAGATCTGTGAACTTTGAGTCCAAGCAGCCCGATGGTGCGGCGTCTTTTCCAGCCGGTCTCAGGTCTCTCCGGCAGCAGATGCTGTTGCACGCGTCGCCTTCGGAGTACGGATCGTCGGCGAACTCGTTGAAGCGAAGGACGGCCGCCATGCCGGCTGCGTCGAAGACTCGAGGTGCCTCCCGGCGGAAGATTTTCGCTCGAGGCGCCATCTGGTAGGAGAAGTCCAGGCCGCGCTGCTTCACCACATCCGGGTAGCCGCTTAGGTTGTAGATCGTCTCGTGGAACGGCACGTTGTAGGAAGGGAAATAGCCGGTGCGCAGCAGGCCCGTCTGGTCCGAAGACACCACCAGAGTCGGGATCTGCTCCACGACAGTCAGCGCTCCGTCATCGATGGACGCATTAGGATGGATTCGATTGAGATCAATTATCATGTACTGATTGTTGTAGGTCCCCGAGTTCTGTTGGCTAACCGCCCAAGCCCAGTGACTACCGTTCTGTGCTATCTGATTGGCGATCCGGACTCGCTGCCACGAGAGTAGACTTTCAGGTTTCACTGTTTTAAATAGCGACACGTTGAACACATTATTTGTAGTTTCCAGCATGACCATACCGCTGTCGAGAATGTAGAAATCGTCGATGGACACTAAACACCCGGGATAGCTGGAAAAGGACATTCCACGACTTGCGGCTTCCGGATCTGACAGATTCACTTGATAGTGCTTGTAAATTCTTAGCATTGTTGAGTAGGAAGACCAAGTTGAGTGCCCCATGTACAGACGTTCTAGGCCCGGCGTTACCCTGATGAGAGCCGAGCAGTGACCGGTCGATTGTACATAGTTTCGAAATTCGTCGTTGGACATTCGGTCAAAGAAATCTGTTTTAGTGTCGTTAAGCGCAGTCTTGATGTCGCCAAGATCTCCAGCTGCATTGAGCATGAGCAGCACAAACGGATCTCGTACTACTGAATCGTTACTAGCCGAATAGCCATCGATGAGTCCTTCAAGCTGAGTCATGACAAATCCTGTGTGCCTATGAAAAGCAGACTTCGGATTCTCAGCGGCAAAGCATCGGGCCCATTTGTACTGGCGCGTTAGAAAATTGCGAACTTTCGGCAGTAGCACTTTTCGACTTTGCTCAGTCGGAAATTCGGCCGCCATCGAGTTCTGGTACATCAGGGCGATGCGATCGGCTGTTAGGTAGCCTTCAAGCAATCCAGCAGCGTACATCACGGCTGTATCATTCTTAAACGACTTGTCCATGGTAGTCACGATGTCAAGCACGTCCCAGCCGGTACTGTTGAGCGAACGGGCCAACATTCCGTAGGCTAACGCGTCATCTGCCCAGGTGTTGGCGGCAATTCGAAACTTGCCATTCTTGTAGACAATGCTGGCCATTGACACATAATCATCTGCTGATTTTTTTCGATGATTTCTTTGATGCTCATATTTTATCAGCATGTCAAAATCATTTTGTTGTACCACCTGCGACTTGAGCGATTGCTGCATCCTCATCACGTGGGGAGAATTCGAGTTAAGTCCGAATCCTCTGACCCTGGATCGGTGACGCTGCTCGTTACGGATTAGTGACTGTCTTGACGACAGATCGAATCGGATTGCGTTAATTGCAACGAAAGCGAGACAGAAGATAGAAAATTGCAGCAATTTAGTCATCTCTGTGCCTTTAGTCGAGCTTTCAGTCTTACTAGCAGTTGACGCCTTCGTTGGGTCGACTTGAAAATGAAAATCAAGTAGAAAACGGAAAGCTATTTGTTTTTGTTAGTTTTGTTTCTGTGCAAGTAAAAGTAGCAGAGTAAATCATTTTAAAACCGCATTTATCCGGTTCATGTTTACATTTCTTAGTCTGCCACTTCCAGCCCGAAATGTCACAACAACAGCGCGTGATTCGCATCGGACTTTTCAATTTGAATTCCACTTTGAAAATGTCTCTCCTCATGTGCATACAGATCAGATGCGTAAATATACAGGTACGAACTGCATGTACACAATGGCAAGTTCTATTTTACTCTCTGCATTCGCTGAATTCTCTGTGGCTATTGTTGGTGTAAAATCAGAGATTTTATCTAATAAATACTGAAGTCACGAATTTAGAAATAACATTTAGTATAGGTGAATTTAGAATAATTTAATCGAAATATTTTAGAGATAATAAATTACACAGTAAAGTAAGTTTGACAGACAAAATCTCGAGCAAATATATATTAGCTATGTAAGAGTTACAGTTAAGCTTCATAACAGGTACACCTATAGACAGGCTGCCGAGCTTCGGATAAATCAACATGGAAATTTACGTCGAAAACGTAAAAAACAACTCGTCCGATTGTGCTGAAAATCCCATCTATTTAACAGCACAAGAAAACGATGTTCTACACAAGCTGAACTTTCTTAGTATGTCAGTCGAAGAAACTACAGCTTCGAAAACTGAACTGAAGATTCTGGCGACGGAAATTCAAGAAACCCACGCAATGTTCGATGCTGTACAGGAGAAGCTTCTTAGTTGGAGGTCAAAAATCGTCACTCGATTGAGATCGATAGAAGACTCAGTAGCTCAGAGATTGGAAGATGCCTCACGAGCACAACAGCTCAAGAAAGATTCGTCTGTTACTATTGAGCAGAGTACCATGACAGACGCAAATCAAGCCTGGCTGCTAGAAGCTCACAAGAGAGTATCCGAATTCAAAAGAGCTCGTTCAGAGCTGCGCAGCAGGCAAAGTTACGCGAGTGAAGGCGTCAGTTTCAGAGTTGTCGGCGATGTGGCAGCAGGGATTCAGGAGTTGCTGTTTGAGACCGACCGACACGTGAGGAAAGTGATGAAGCGGTGTTGGCTAGACTTGGAAAAATTCAACGAAGCAGAGCAGGATGTTTGCCTACCGATAGGATTAATTAGTAAACTCGAAAGTACTCCCTATCACGTGACCTGTTGCACCAATTCCTCGGGTTTCTTTAGTGATGCCTCGTGTCGCATAATTCGAGCCATCGATGCTGAAGGTTTAGAAGATGCGTCGTGCTTGCCGATGCCTTTGATCTATGTGGCTTTCGGGCGAAAGCAAGTTGAACACCTTTTGGTAACAACGATTGTGAATGATAAACAGGAAAGCATCAACAGTCGATTTCGCTGCCACTGCGAAGGAATCAATTGGTCCAACTGGATTCTTGGCATTCACTGCGACAGCGTTAGACAACTGTTATTCATAGCGCAGGGCTCTGCAGTGACAGTCACAGATCTTAGTGGTCACTTAGAAAGGCTGATAGATAGACGAAGTCTAAATTTAGACGCATCTTCTTCCAGTCTGCTAGTGAGCGACATGGCCTGCGACTCAAATAGGATACTTCTTTTGGACAAAGTGAATAGAGAAATACTTATAATTGACCAGGGAACTTACGGTCTGGAGCGGGTGATCAATCTCAAAAACTTCAACGTTGGCGGACTAGATGGCTTGGCTCTGTGCGGATCCAAGTTAATCCTGTTGGACTTGGAGAATGACCGGCTTCACCGACTGTGCACCATCAGTCAGGAGCTCATAGCGACTTACCCAGCTGACGGTCAGAGCGAGCTCCACCATCCCTGGCGTGTCGCTGTCGACCCCGTGAGCGGCGTAGCTTTCGTTTCGGAGCGGAACGCCAACCAGGTACTCGCGCTGAGCGTTGGAGATTTTAGCGCCATTCGACGTCTGGACGGATCATGCAGGACATCGTCGGATCCATCGAGTACAGCTGAGAGTAGAACTGACACTATATGCAGCTCAACCAGCAAAGCCAGCAGCTCAAGATCTGTCGGTGCTAGAACATTCAAGCATCCAACTGGACTGACGCTATTGCGTTGTGAACAGGTCAATGCTCTTATTGTGTGCGATTGGGGTAGGAAACGGCTGTGTGTGTATCGGTTGCTGAATTAGAGTTTTATTGCAATTCTCTGCAGACTTACTTTGGAAGGACTCTGTACATTTATGCATAATTTATGCTATGCTTTGGCTATCTATATGGTTGAATAATTATTTTGTTTTTTTTAACTAACACTATTGTTTCGTTTTGAATCGATTTATGATGCACATAAAGTATACTTTCAGTGACTTATTGTTGTAGGTACATGTATGTACCAATTTGATCTATCATGCACTACTCATACGCATAATCTCGATACACCATCGCTAAGTAAAGTTATGAAATTAGTTTCTGCACACTGCATCTGAATTAGTCCCAGAAACTAGAATAACTATAGGTATGTCACTCGAAAAATAGTAGCAATATTTGCGTTTTTGTTTTTACAATAGTAAAATGAAAACAGTAAATTCTACAAGACATTTTGAGTTTTTTCGTATTGCATCATCTTCAGCATCATCATCATATTTTGCCGACTCTAGACTTAATAACTTGAAATTATCCAAAAATAATGAATTTAAGAATAAAGATTACAGAAAAATTTGAAAAAGCAAAATCCAGTGACGCCCAGCCCCCCAGCCTAGTGAATAGTCTACGACACCGATCCTATTGGGGAGGGATGCCAGCCTTGGCTTCATCAAGCCAGCAGCATCATCCCTGGATTCGATCGCCTTCAGCCGTCTCTAGGCCTGCACCGTGCTCTCTCTCTCTCTCTCCCTCTCTCTCCCTCTATCTCTCTCCTTCTCTTGTTTGTGACTCTTGTCTGTGGTTAGCTTACCTTGGGCGCAATGCGTATTGCTATCGACTGGGGCCTGCGCTCATTTTGTTCATTATTTATCGATTCCATTTAGCGAATTTTTTCCCCAGGACTCTTAATTATTAACAAGCTTTTCTTAGACCAAATCATAAAATCTTTAATGTTTTTATTTTCATAACTTCAATCTTAATGGCTTGCTAATTGTCTAACTTCATTAGCCGGGTGAGGCATTCGTAAGCTATGAGTTGCTGTAAACAGAAGAGTGGTTTAGAAATCTGTTCAATAATGAAAAGCCGCGGGTAGTATAGCAAACACTGGATATAGGGCCCTTCTCGCACTGAGCATCTGGAAAGCATTGAATTCACATGCCCTCACGCTACTCTTAGTAGTCTTAGACGCTGGTGCCTTTGTCAATTACAGCTACAAAGCATCCCTTGATGAAAAGTTTTCCGGTTGGTGTAGTTGTCTCTCGATTAGGGTCCGACGGAGCGCGTGCTCATAAAGGGTGTTGGTAGCCTTCGTGGTCAACCAACAGCGGTCCACCAACAGACTAGCAAAAGCACCGTAAACAGCCAGAGTGGTCCGTATAAAGCCCAACCCTCAGGACCCAACGCTACCATAAAATTTCTTCAATCAGGGCCGGTGATCCGTGACCGACCAGAGGCCTGCGATGGCGACAACTTCTAACCAGCCTTTGCAGTCTGTCTCGCAAACCACAAAAAAATTTCACAAACTCTACAGGCTAGGGGACAATAATGAAGGATACTATAAAAACGTGTTTCGACTTTTTACAATACTTCTTTTAGTGATTTTGGCTAAGCATTTCTTATAGAAGACTTAGCAAATCAACGAAGAAAATTTTAGGGACGCAAAAATTGCAGGTAGTCGGTTAATTGATTTTCATTTTCCAAAGTCAAGGGCTTCCTTTGACTGCACACGTACACACGCATCAGACGGATATCAATTAGAAGTAGGCCCTGTTTCGTTGTTGCATCAAAGTTTCGGATTTATTATTCAGGGTTTCAGGGTTTAAGAACTGCCAAGTATATATAGGATTTCTTTTAAGTGTGAGTGAACTTATCCGCGTCTCTCGTGCAGCCATACAAGAAGCCAAAATTGGTAAAAAAAGAAATAGCTACTAAGAAAAAGCAAGAACCGGCGTGCCGAGGAAGCAGAGCACGAATGTTCGACAGTTCTCATTGCAATTCAATAGTGTTGATAAACCGGAGATATGATTTCCCTTCCTAGTTTTTTTCTATGCGCGTATCTGCGAATTGGATTAATTAAATTAAATTAAAATTAAAAGAATTGACGGCCCAGGTCTACTCCACGTATTCGAGTACACAAAGTGGCTTCTGTTGTCCTTAGACCCCCACGTGGGTTTAAGAAGGTGCAATTGGGATCGCTTCGCGACTCTTGCCAGCTTGTCTCTCGAATACAGCAACAGTCTGTACTCACACGGCTAACGAACGCTCTTCCTCGCGCAACTCGATCAAGATATGATGTACTCGTATGTATTAGGGTAGCTAATTGAGCAGATATGCTTTTACCCTACTAGTAGTAGTTCAGGCTTGGGAATGTTCGTGGCCAGTATAGACACGATGTTTGGAACTTTCTTAAGAAGTGTAGAGCAGTTGGGCTCTGGAGAAAAGTCTGCGACGCCGTCACCCGTATAACAAAACTACTTATCCAATAGAAAGTTAGACGTCTCCAATACGTATCTTTTAGGTCGTAGAGGAACGTCTCCAAAACAAATGCAATTCATTTATGATCCTCTAAAGAGCTTGTTTCTACAAAAACTGTGAATAAATAATAATAATAATACGCTCGTAGAAGCATTATGTCTTGGAGACGTCTAACTTTCTTTTGCATATGTAATTTTGTTATAAGGGTCAGACTTCGGAGATTAAAAAGCAACCAAGTAATTTAAGGTTAACAAAAATAAGATATGTAAAGGCCAGGGAATAAAGGGATCAAAGGGTCGGTAGTCTGTCAGTAACAGCGCACAACGGTAGTCAATGCCTAATTACTATTAGGCCTAGGAACTAATACTTTGTAGGCCCGTTGCACGCTTGTTTGATTTTTCTTTGGAACCACTGATTAAGCCCCCATGTACTCGTACAACGATCGAAAGGGCTAATCAAGAAAGAAGATACAATATTCTCAAAGTTGATGATGGTTACTGACACGGGGTGGACACGCATGAGGAAGCCAATCGGGATTAGGTACACGGAGAAGGTCAGGGAAGAAATGGTGGGGAGGTGGGTGCAATTTTGTGGGTTTTGCGCAGAAGCGGGGAGTGAGGCGAGAATTTACTGCTGGGCTCACCTGACGGAGAGCTATCCGCAGTGACTGTTTATCGGTGCAAGTGTACCCAGGCAATAATCAGAAGAACTTTGAAGCTTGCATTTTGGTAGGCTATTTAGATTTATCAGTTTGCCACATGACAACTGAATCAGGAGCTTCGATTTTTTGTGTTGCAGAAAAGATGTTTCTTTATTCTCAAGTTCATTAAAGTGGCGCCTTGTACCTTTCTCATCAGCGGCTTCCTGACTTTAAGGAAAAGCCCTAATCTTGAAGTAAAATCTCTGCCGAAAATCCACGGGGGCTTACATTTAATTGGAAACAGGGATCTGGTTCTCTCCTACATCAGCTTCTAGAGCTTCCTCATTGGCTGAAAGACGGGATTACTTGGTTTAGCTAGCCAGCTCATTTCGAATAAGAAAGAGAGACCAGAGAGGGACGCAAAGAAGCCTCAAACCTTCCATAGTCGCTAGCTCGATTCGTGACGATTCTTCCCATTTCTCCTTCAAGCCTTGTGAGTTACTGCAGTTACTGCTACAGCAATAAGGGTAAGTATACTAGTGGGTGATGGGTCGTATTTATGCTTTTTCAGTGCTCATACAAGCCAACCTAATTATCTGACCAATCTTCCCCATTAATTAGTATCCCCAGATCCATGTCTGCTTCAACTGCTTCGGAACCCGAGATCCTAGGCCACGCTTCTTTCGCAGTGTGCAGCCTGAGCGTCCTGTTGAACGCCTGGATCTTCTACGTGTTGCGCGGCATTCGCTGTGTCAGCAGCGCCTCCATCTACAATCTTCTGTTGATAAGACACCTGCTTCTGACGGACGCTGTTACCGCTCTCCTGGTCATATCGGACCTAAGCTTCAAGCAGCACATGGAAAGCAGCCGCCTAGGAGTTGATTTAAAGTACATCCCGATAAAAATTCGACTGTCTAGTAACATTTCCAGCCCACAGGAACTGTCCCTCAATGCAACCTCTGAAGTGTCGCAGCAACCTCAAGGTTTCTGTCTGAGCTACCTGACTCAAGAAAGCCTTCGATCTTCGCATAGTGTCACTCTGTTCACTCTGACCCTGATTGCTGTCGATCTATACCTATTCGTTAATCGAGCTCTGTCCTATCGAACTGCTTTTATTGTTCGGTACATGCGTGGATTGTTAGTTGGCAGCTGTGCTGTCTCCGCCGTGTTTGGTCTTCTGCCTGTCCTTTACCACAGCTACCTGACATTGCGCCTGACGAGGGTCAACAGTACCAACTTAACTATTCAAGATGACGAAGAGTTGTTCAGCTTGCGCAGAATTTGCCGTAAAGAGATTGACGCCGGTTTCAGCACCGCCTTCTGCTGTGTCGGTAGAAGCGCCGTGAATTTCAACAGCCTGCAGATTGTCCTTTGCGTGTTCGTTGCCTCCTGCGCCACGGTGACCTTCTGCTACAGCCGCATCATCGCCACCATCTACCGGGTGATGCGGCTTAACAGGAGCAACCGAGCGCTGAGCCTGCAGCGGCATAATCAACGAGGAGTGCTCACTGCAATCGCCATCCTGCTACAGTTCTACGCTCTCTTCCTGCCGTTCTTCATCGCCCAGTTTGCCACCAACTTCTTGCATGCTCAAAACAGGCGCCAACTCGAGAGTCTATTGGACAGTTTGATGAAGCACGAGAGGCTGGACCACTACCTGGAGCTGCTCATGGTCGCGTACACACTGTTGAACCCACTGCTCTACGCCTGTCGGCTCAGGGCGGTCAGACGCAATTCGACGCGAACCCTGTCCGACCTGCAGCGTCGAACTCGTGTCTCTGCCCAGCATTTGAGTCTCCGCCTGCTTGGCAACAACCGAAGGGATGGGAGAGCCGTATATGCTACCCGTCGTCCAGTCAGGATGGCTACAGCGGCGGCCGTAGCAGTTAATCCTGCCATCAACGGAACGAGCGCTGGCGTCGAGGCTCCAGCTGACAGAAATGAAGAAGCTGGCTACCATTCGGACAGCGAAATGCCTACGTGCACATTTCCAGCGGTAAGTCACGTATTGGGACGTACCTCGAGCGTACGAGTATTACATTAGATCCTAGTAGCACTCGATTGCGTGCCAGTAACGTTCGTTCAAGTACGAAAACCACGCGATTTTTCTTGCCCCTCGGATGTCCGCGCAACGACGTCCCTATATTTGGTAGAAAAAGTTGAGACTCAGACTGACCCAGATTCGGAACAGGGGAAGAGAGAGAGAAAAAAAAGATTGAAGAGGCATTCCACCCCTCACGCGCTTAGTTGGTCTATTAAATGAAGCGTCTGGAGATGCGACGTGACAGAAGCAACTGTTTGTTGCTGAATTGTAAATTTATTTCACCATCCTATTGTCTACCTGGTATTGCGGAGGCTTAAATTCAATACGTTCGTATTGTGGAATACAAACGACGTGTATAGTATACGTACATCAGGGGCGTCGCCATGTACTTCAGGATAGGGGACAAAACCAAAAAAGCAAGAATTTCGAGATGGGTATTTTTTTATTTTTTGGTCATTATCTTTTTATATCCACATATTCCTCTCACAACCTTTCAGTCTACTTCTCTGGCACAAAATCCTAATAAAAATCAAAGAAGTGTCCACAAGAAGCTCCGAACGACTTTTCCTTGAAAGAAAGATACGCAAAAGCGACTACAACGATGATGTTTACTTGGCATACTACTAACAGCGAGATTCCTTCATTAAATTTCTGTGTTTTTTGACGGAAGAGTTACATTTAAAGAAGTAAATTTTTATTAACAGAAATAATATGCACTCGTTGTGGCTGATAGTTAGAGTTGATTTTATGCACACACTTATGCATATTGATTACATTTCTCTGTTGTTGCATAGTTGCTAAAATAGTTTCTTTTGTAGACAATATACAACTGTACGAAATTGATATGAGCCAGTCTTAACCTATATGGAGCTTTTCATTTTTCTCTGCTAATTCTTCTGTCTACTCCACGAATATTTCTACCCCCATGTTTAACCCTATGTTGTGTAAGAAAAAAGAATGCTTACTTTAAAAATAAAACAAACTACTCTGCACTGCTTGATAGCATCATGACATCATTTTATCGCTTTATCGCTTTGCTAGGTCCGTGTTATAAAGGGTCGTCGGATATTTCTAGCATTTTCGTCATTAACTATCTTATACTGCTATATTGCTAGTACTCTATCCAATCTCACGCTGTAAGGGTTTAGACAGCTGGACACATAAAACGTGCGCTTTTAAGTCTTGTACGCTCCACACGGTACTTTTTGTCAGCTTGTCAACGAAGCGACAGGTATAGAAAGAGCATAAATTTATCTTTGACAAAAAATATTAAAAAGCCAAGAGCATTCGCTGCAGCGAAAGATTTCATAAATTGGACAATCAAATATGCAGATTGAGTCAAAGCTCCGATCGGCGTTGGTGGCGAAAGATAGCGACGAATTGCTAAGTTTATACGATTCACTCGATAGCAACGTCGAATTCCAGGTATACTCGCTGAATGCCTTATTAGCGCATCACGTGGCCAGTCATCCTGTTGATCTGCTCTGCCTCAGAAAGCTGGTAGACAAATTCGGAGATGAATGTCTGGCTTGCAGAAACGTTACAGGAGAAACTCCTGTGCACTTGGCGGCGAGGTATAAGGACGAAACTTGGATGGAGCTTTGTCGAAACTTTTTGGGCAGCGAGTGCTTTTTGGTGCCAGCGAACTCGGGCGGGACAGTGGTTCACTATGCCGCTACAAACGAATCGAGCAGCTCGTCGCTAAGGTGGATAGCAAAGGAGCTTGGCAAGGAGTACTTTGTCGCCACTGACAGACTCGGAAACTCGGCCATTCATTATTCTGCCAGGTATCAGTCACTAAATACGTTAAAGTTCTTGTTGGCCAAATTTGGATGGGAGTTTTTTGAGTTAAAGAACTGCGAGGACGAAACAGTTATTGACTGGATTGAGAAAGACACCAACACAAACAGAAGAGAGAGCAAGCAGGCCTAGATTGCCGGGCGTCAGCAGCCGCAGGGAGCTCAGTCGCTCGCTGCCCAACTGTCTACAGCTGTCGCTATCGAGTAAGCGCTGCCTTTTGTTCATGTTTTATACCCATTCATTCGTAATTTATTGTCTCAACCCCATCATAGATGCCCATTTCGGGAGCGCTGGGATCCAGCTCGCCTCATCGGAAGGGGAGGCTTCGGCGAAGTTCACGAAGTGCGCACTGACAGAGGCGTCACGTGCGCTGCTAAGATACTCAGACTGCCTGTGCAGCTCGGTGCAGAACAGGGCTTGGTGAGCAATGAGATCGAAAGAGTGGTTTCAAGAGAGAAGAACCTGTGTCAACTGCAACATGACAACATTGTCAAGTTCTTGTACATCGCTCAGACGGAGCCCGCCACAGTCGTTGTGTTCATGGAGCTGCTGGACGGAAAAACCTTGGAAGCTTTTATCGATAAGACAGCGCTGGATGAAAACAAAATACGAGATTTCAGCAAGCAGGTACTTCTAAAAAGTACTTCTGACACAATCTGATTACTGCAATAAACTTAAATAATCTGTAATTTCTATGATTGCAGATCTGCAACGCTCTGCACTACATGCACAGCCGAGATCCATCTGTAATCCACAGAGATCTCAACTGTGCCAACATCATTGTACTGACGAACACAATGCTCATTAAACTAATCGACTTTGGCTTGTCAGTCACATTGGAGCAGTCAGTCAGTCACATCTCAGCGTCCTCTGCTTCGCCAAAAGGCACTTTGAGTTTCATGGCACCGGAGTTGCTCGCTCCAAACGATTCCGACACTCCAAAGTACAGTCGAGAGTCGGACATCTGGGCGTTCGGCTGCTCAGTCTTCCAGATGGCCACTGGTGGGCGGCCTTTTGCTGAGCACAAGAACAGCTGGACTCTGCCGGAGCGACTGAGAAGCAGTGGAGCACCCACTCTGCCTGACGGCTGCTCAGCTGAGCTCAAGGATTTCTACCGCCGATGCACCGCCAACAAATGCAAGAAGAGATTGCCAGCCCAGGAGCTGATGAAGCACGAGTTTCTGACTAATCAGAGGTTGCAAAGTTCAAAGAGAAAGTTTGGTGGACTATTTGGCGACAGAAAATGACTTTGATTGGTTGATTGATTTTGATTGGTTTCCTGCTGTGGAAGAACCATATTTTACAGTTTTATTGCATAAACATTTTAAGAGTATTACAAACGTACAACGCGAGTATGACACCAGTTGTGATTAAAACATCTGATAATCTCCTAAAAATACAAATTTTGTCAATAACATTTTGTTTCCGAATGGCCATGATAAGTTTTTCTAAACAAATTCTTAAAAAATTCCTTTCTACGGACGGAACTCCAAGCGTAGAATTCACAAACCATCATTTATCCACGAGTCTAATATCACATCCATCCTTCTAAACTGTATTTGCTCTTTTTTACAATGTGGTTAGACCATGCAAGTTTCATATCCTCATTGCCATGGCAATCATCTTCAGAGTACAGTATGATCCAGTAAAATTGACGCTGTTGAAAGTTCCTAAAGAAAAGGACATCAGCGTCAACCCAGAGCGCATAGCTCAAGACTCTGGCGCGAGCATACATGCAGCATGCACGAAACGCGGACTGCGCGCCTGTCTACGCCGGTAAAAGTGCCTGCAGTGTGAGCAACAGCAACAGATCGCTTGAACAAGAAATAACGAAGTCATAATCTCGTATTCGCTGCAGATGAAGCTTACAAGCAACTTTACTTGTGGACTGTACTTTCTGTGAGTTGTGCTCGCGGCTGGAAAGATAATACTCTACGAGTCTGAACATTCGAAGAATGCACGAAAGGTGTAGCTGAGATTGAAATTGTTTCAGTTTGGTTTGCTATTGTGCAGCAGTGTGCGCAAGATTCTGCTGTCCAAACTATCTGAACGCTCTCATCGTTTTATAAGGCGTATGCGTGCGCTTTGCTCGTATTCTCTGCGAAAAATTAGCAAAACTTAAATACGTCACTTGCTTATGCTTATTGGGTATTAGAATCATGCTGTCACCATGTTTGCACAAAAATTTACAGGAAAGGCCTCGTCTTTGCCTCAAAAGCCTATGGATGCTTCAAGTTTCCTATGGTTTCCAGTACCTTCAAGAAGGACAGAACCAAGAGAAGATTATCCTTCACAGAGACTTGTCGGCCGATAATGTTCTAATTGATTTTCATTTAAATGCTAAGGTAATTTAGCTTTGAAAATTGATTTACAGGTAATTTGATATTTCAAGTTAAACAGCCTGCTCTTTGCTTCTTTTAGATAGCTGATTTTGGACTGGCAAAGAGTCTTCCTCATTCCGTGATGACAGCTGACACCTGGGAATTCGAAAAGAAGAGAGGACTCGAACGTCTATTGCCTGAATTATATGCTGACACTTGCAAACAGCCCGATAAATATGGAGATCGATATCTCTACGGAATCCTAATAGTTGAGGTTCTTGCTGAGTTTTCTGTCAGAGAATGCTTCAGTGATGAAGGTGCCAAGGATGATTATAAAAGGATGGTGTTGGAGGGGAAACACTTTGACAGCTTTCAAGGAAGGATCATTGGTTGCAATCCTGAGCCATCTCAAGAGCGGGACAAAGCCATAGAAATTATGCGCATGACTGCTCAAGTCAACCCGGAAAACCGGGCTACATTTACTCAAGTGAGCCAAGTCTGGAATCAGTGCGATGTCCGTGCAATGCAGCAGCAGAGACAGCAGACACTGGATTATTTACAGAAGACAGACGATACTGAACAACAACTGACTCAATTGAAGATATCAAATGACCCTTTAACTGCACAACATATGCCTGATGCAGTCTCTGATGCTATTGGCGACCAATCAAATCAGTGGGAGGTGGTGTCATTTTTGATAGATACAATAGCTAAAAAAACCGGAGGTGCTCAGTCCACGGCGGTAGCAAATCCTGCTCAAAACGAAAGTAAAGATGAGCTGGAAGTAGTTAAAATTCTGTTGGAGAAAATCCCGGACCAAACCGTGAAAGATCAGTGCTGCAAAAAAGTAGTGAAGTTTGCGGCAAAAAAGTGTCATTTCGAAGTTGCTATGTTGCTTGTGCAGGAAGTCGCTGACCAAGTTACGAAAGACTACTGCTGTATTAGAGCAGCAAAAGCTGCTGCCGGCAAAATTCGATGGAAAGATGTTGAATTTCTGGTACAAAAAGTTTCAGACCAAGATCTTACCGTCAAGTTCTGCATGGAGACAGTGGAATCTTCTGAAGAGTCTCAAAAGTTGCATGTTATCAAAAAGGTTCTAAAGTGCATTCAAAGCCCGGAATCAAAACTACTTTTTCGTCGCAGATGCGCAGTCATGGCCTGCTCTCGTCTCCATCAAGAAAACATCGTTGCTTTTCTTGGTCTCGAGCCTGACTGGCTCTTAGAATCTGGCCCCATCCTGAGCTTCCTTGCCTCGCTGGCTACTGAGGGCATGAACTCTTTTTTAACTGACACTCTGTCTCCAGTACAGTCTAGAATGCAGCCAGCTCAGATCACGCAGATGCTCCGTCTCTGTATCTCTGAGCGGCATATCACTCTTTCCGTAAGACTGACCAATGACGAGACATTCAGCCGAGAGCATGTCGATTTGCCAGACAACACGGGAGCCACTGCTCTCATGCTGGCAGCAGATGGAAATTATCATGAACTTATTGAGAAACTGTTGGATCTCGGTGCATCAGTGAATTCCGTAGATAGTCAGAGTCGGACCGCTCTGTCACGAGCGTGCGAAGCGGGTCATTTGACTGCTGCAAAGATTTTGTTACTCAAAGGAGCAGATCCGAGTCATCGAGACGGTCGAGGTCTGACTTGTACGCAGCTAGCGGAGCAACATCAAAATTTAGAGTTGGTGCAGCTGCTGGACCGCTCGACAGAAGGGTAAGTTGATCTGCTTGGAGTATTGACGAAATACTGGTAGTTGGTTTGCTTCTAGCTATACTACGAGTAGCTATGTTTTAAAACAAGCGGCTAGCTACTAAAGTTTTGTAGTGTAAATCTATTAAATGAGGGGCTTCCTAAAACTTTTTAAAAGATAATCTGATCGATCTAGCGTTTCTTTATAATTTAAAAGTTGTCCGGAACCCCATCATACGCTCGTAGATGCCCATATCTGGAGCGATGGGATGCAGTTCGCCTCATCGGAAGGGGAGGCTTCGGCGAAGTTTACGAGGTGCTCACTGACACAGGCGTCAGGTGCGCTGCTAAGACACTCAAACTGACTGTGCAGCTCGGTGATGAGCTGCCCTCTGTGAGGACAGAGATCCACAGAGCTATTGAGAGCGAGAGAAACCTGTGCCGACTGCTGCATCCCAACATCGTCAGGTTCTTGTACATCGCTCAGCCGGAGCCCGCCACAGTTGTTGTGTTCATGGAGCTGCTGGACGGCCGAAGCTTGGAGAGGTTTATCGATGCTCCTGTTCCATGTTCCCATGAATGATGACTGCTCACTGACCGACCGCTCGCAGATCTGCCGCGCGCTGCTCTACCTGCACAGCCGGCAGCCGCCCGTGATCCACAGAGACATCAACTGCTCGAACATAATTGTTTGTGCTGACAACTCGCGAATCAAGCTGATCGACTTCGGCCTATCAATCAAGCTGGAGCAGTCAGTCAGCCACATCTCGGACTCCAAAGCAGCCCCCAAAGGCACTCTGAACTTCATGGCGCCAGAGCTGCTTGGAGCGGGAGAGTCGGACAGCATGCAGTACAGCAGAGAGTCGGACATCTGGGCGTTCGGCTGCTCGGTCTTCCAGATGGTGTCTGGCGCGAGGCCGTTCAGAGACGCTCAAAACATTTTTCAAGTTGCTTGGAGCCTCGCAAACAATGGCGCCCCCGCCCTGCCGGACGGCCGGTCCGCACAGCTGAGGGATTTCTACAGCCGCTGCACCACCAAGGACCGCAAGGAGAGAAACTTAGCACAGGAACTGCTTCAGCACGAGTTCCTAACGGGTGGATGACGAAAGAAGCATGCAGCCGGGAGCTTCCCTCTTTTCGATCTCTTCAAATTTTTAATATTTATTTAAATTCTAAATGCGACTAAGAAGCAGACTAAGAGGCTTATGATAATTTTTTCAGTTACTGTTTCTTTCTATTGTTGTGCCCGGGTACATTTGCACCCTTCAACCACCCATTGACCATTTGTCTATGGTCGAACTGTTGAATTGATTTGTCGTCAATCTCTGGCTCTCGGTCAAGTGTGCCCGGCATTGCACTCCCACCATGGATGAATAATATAACTGGATCGCCAGAAGCTCGATTTTTTTGGTCCTTGCCATAGACAAGCACCAGCATCACAAGAAGCTCAGAATGCCGTACTTTCACACGTAGACAAATAGCCGCTGCAGAAGCTGCAAATTTTTATTTATAAGTACCTTATAAGGTATATTTAGTAGGATAAGTGAAAATATTGCAAATGTGAAGGCAAGCAAAGAAGAAAACGAATATGTAAAGGAATTAATACATAACAGACACGAAAGTAGGCAAGTAAGCACGTAGACAGACAGCAAACAAACAAACAATAAAAGGCGAAAACAAACAGCCAAATGAGTTGCAAGCAAACCGCGCAAGACAAATGAGAGTCAAGTAAAGACAATAAATTCAAGGCGTCACCCGCACAATGCTAATTTGAAGTCACTGACCCATGAAAATAATTTTTTTTGTTAGCATCTGACGCACAGTTGTTGTGTTCACAGCATTAAGCCTCCGAAGTACATGCCGCAACCTAATGCAAAGATATTTCTTAGAAATCGCCTGCACTAGAAAATATTGATGTTTTAAGGTCGCTTCGGTACTTTTCCATTTTGCAACGCGTGGACCAAAAGTCTTAATCGTGCGCTTCTTGTGCTTTAGCCGCATCAACAGGCGCTGTCGGGTGTTTGGTGGTGGGTCAACTGATGTGCGTGTGGTTGCCGCGCTGCAACTGACAGGCATCGGCATCTCAAACTCACAGTCTCCAGTAGCTTCGTTTGCATAAGAGTTTGGATCGTGGAAATCAGTGAGCTCTTGCGGTTCAAGCTTAGTCCACTCAAGCTTCGGAACTGCGCCAGTCATCAGTCGCTTGCTCCTCCCATGAGCCTGCATGTCTCGTTGTTCGAAGTGCAGCTCACAAAGGAACTTACGAGCTCCGAATTTGAAATGTGACTTTGCTTGCACATTGCTGTTCCACTGCGCTAGTCGATACGGATCACCGATTGGATAAGAAAAAAGGGTGACAGGTTTCGTGCCTTGTCCACTTTTGGATAGGCATCCGATTGCAGCACAAATTCTGACGTCCTTATTCATCTCGCGAAGCCATCTTTTGCCGCCCTGCATATATTGCGAGCATGTGCTTGGACATAAAATAGAATGCTTCATAAATAAAGGTTTGCAGCTTCTGCAGCGGCTATTTGTCTATGTGTGAAAGTACGGCATTCTGAGCTTCTTGTGATGCTGGTGCTTGTCTATGGCTAGGACCAAAAAATCGAGCTTCTGGCGATCCAGTTATATTATTCATCCATGACTCCCACCCCTCCCAGCCGCCCTCCTGCGCAAACCCGCCCCCCATTCTGCTCGCGTCAAACCACCCATTCTGTCTGCGTCAGACCCCCCCCCCAGCTGCACCCAACCCCACTGTCTGTTGAGCCAGCCGGTTTTGGCTGGCTGCGGCCCCAGTGCGCCCCTCCCTTGCCCTGCGATTGGTTGGCGGTCCAGCCAATCGGTTTGTGTTTTTCTCCTCCAATCGCGACCCCGGTTTTGTACGACCTTGTAAGACTTTTATAAGACTCGTAATTTTGCCTAGCTGGGCCTGGGGTGGCGATACCCAGGGCTTAATCAGCTAGCACAAATATAAATAAATGCAGGAGCGGCAGTAGGGGAGGCATCTTCTTGGTTGAGTTGTGCAAGACGCTATTTCAATGCTAAACTTACTGAACTGAACTTACTCAGAAGCCAGACTGTGCTTGAACGTTCGCCAGAAATTGACAGAAGTCACACCTGCTGCCGCCACCGCTGTTGCCCGAAGAAACAGAGTGAGTCGCGTGTCTTTCTTATTTGAGGGACTGGCGGGAATTAATCCGTGCAATAGGGACGGGCTGATTAAGTCTCCTGACGCGATCCCCTGCTCAGAGTCCGAAGTCAGTCCGGCCAGTTGACTGACGCCATCTACGGCTCGTCCTCTGGGACAGCTAGAATTGCGATCCGGCCTGTAGCACAACACTACGAGCGTTTCTTATCCCATCCGATATCCTATGTAGCTCGTAAAAATCTTTTGTTGAAGTTCAGTTTACGCTCGTATTGTTATATTGTTGCTCTCTTTATAGAAGTGCTCTTTGATCTAAGTTTTTAATAAAATGTTTTTATTCATCTTTCTTTTCGAACTGAAAATCACTTGTTGAAACAACGAGTTTCTGATGAGCGGGAGGCTAGTGCAGCTGGGATTTTTCAGGTCGCTTTTCGGTGCCCGCAATTGTCCAGACTTAGCTTAGCTTTAGCTCGTACACTAATTCGCTGCAGCTTCATAGATGACCAAGTTTTCAGGGGCAGATTTGACAGCCCTGATGATTTAACAAAGTTTCAGCTGAGAATGTTCTGATCAACTCAATAATAGTTTTGTACTGTTTGCAATTTTTTTCCTTGTTGTCATGGAAACTATAGGCTTGGTTGTTTGCTCATAATTTTTTGCCTACGAGCTATTATGACCATAGAGTTCCATTATGACCATAGTAAGACTAGACAGACATATACAAGGAACAAGGGAAATGTGTATATACTCAGCAACAGACAAAATGTCTACTCTATTCTCGGCAGAATTTTGTGAACTAACATGTGAATAGACTGTTCTAAAATCGCTTCTTCCTCAAACATGGACTCTCTTGTTAAATGGACTTGTTCTCAGCAAGCGTCCCACCCTTCAACTACCCATTGACCATTAGTCTGAGGTCGAACTGTTGAATTGATTTGTCGTCACTCAACTGAGGGAGGAAATTCTTCCAAAAAGAGGGTGAACATTTTTGTTTATTGCTGAATAATAGCTCGTAAAACTACAAGCCTGATTTACTACGCCATTTTACCTCCAACTTTAAAAAATTCGCGATTGTAACGTCCTGCGTTTTAAGAAGTCCTTGATTTAAACAAACAAACACTTTCTATGCACCGAAAAATCTTAAAACTTGCGGAACTTTCAATAAAAACAAACTCCCCTATATACATGACTTTGGAAATTCAATTATTAACTTCTACGGTCGAAACCTTCAATGAATGACGAGTGCGCGCGAGTTTGAAAATCAATAGAAACAATCACAGATTTCGACACGCTGTTACAGGACTCAAAGATACGAGACTGAATGGAGTAGAGAGATCCTGAGAATTACAGAAACTTCCCGAAAAATCCCGTATAGAATTCAGATTTCGGTGGACGAGGCCTTCAGAGCGTGGCGGATCGAAATATCAGTGTGCACCTGATGGAGCTCTGTTCGAGTTTGGTTGGCGTGGATGCATCCTAAGCACTATGGTGTGTTCAATTAGCATCGTGTAGAGTTAAATTCAACTCGAAGCAATTTTCTATTGCCAGCATTTGTATAATAACCTGCTTGTCCAGTGGGGTTAGAAAATCACGGACGTTAATGCTGCTGACAGATCACATCTTGTGATTTGCATGGGGACACTGAGTACTATATGCTGCTGACACATCAACATACCGGCATGTGGCCACAAGCCATAAAAAAGAGTCCAGCTATATTTAAGCTTTCCTTACCAAAGGATACTCCTAAATTTAATCGAGGGCGCACATGATTACACCTGAGCAGCTAGAGAACAATGCTCAGAAGTCTGCGTTTGGGTTGGATCAAGTAGTTATTTATTGTGATAAACTTCTTGCAGGGTGTTTCAGTTTCACGGCTCCCCAGGAAGCTTCTTAAGAAGGCATAGGAGTGTACTCATTCTTAGGGCAGTGCAGCTTGGGTAAGCATGTCTGTGTCGGCAAACTTATCTCGAGGGCTCATATTGACGTTTCAAAATCGTCTACTGCTGAACAACGATCAATTTCTTTACTTAATACCTTTTGCTACTTGAATAATTTTTGCAGGTGCTACTGCTGCATTTAAGCGCAACAGTAGTATGTTGCGAACAAAAAGCTTGAGTGTCTCAATTGCAGTTGCAGGAATTCATTCGGCCCGACCACAACAATCGGACAAGCGTCGGAGAGACTCAGCAGCCTTTCACTCCAGACTCTCGCCCAGCACGTCATCCAAGGTGAGGCTTAGGCCAGGCTTATTACGTCACCAGTGTTGAGGCAGCTCGTTAGACCGTCTTTATGCTGGTGGCCTGAGAGCTGCAGTCTCAGACCAGCCAATCAGAGTCAAGTCAGCTGTGCTTGTCTCTGGCTGAGCTGTGATTGGCTGGCTGTCTCCTATCCAATGGGGTGCCGGTTGATCTCAGTTGAGAATGGCCTCAGTGTGTAGTGAGATTGTGTGGGTTGAGCTGCCGATGGAGAACTGGGAGTGCTTTTTGAGACATTGTGAAATGAATGAAAATTCTTGCTGGAGAAATGGTGAGAATGGGCTGCGTGTGAACAATCGGATGCGCTCATGCCAGTGCTGATTGTTTCAGAGCTGTGCTGTCGTCTCGAGAACTGCATCTGCAGCAGCTCAGATAATTAAGAATTTTTATTATTTGAAATCTATTGTTACCGGGACAGAGGTCATAAGGAAAGGGGTCACGAGGACAGAGATCATCGGGGTAGAAGTCATGTGAAAGGGGTCATAGAGACAGGGGTCATGGGGACAGAGGTCATGGGGAAGGGGGTCATGAGGACAGAGGTCAAGGAGGTAAACGTCATGGGGACAGGGAAATTTCCTCTGGCGAGAAAACGTAAATTTAAGTTATAACCTTAAAACCAAAATCACATCCTTATTTTTAAGTAGAAGTGTCTTTGATTATGTTAAAACTATGTTCGATTATCCTCTGATTAAGCCAGATACAGAAATAGTCACAGCTGAAGGCGCTCTTTCAGACTGTTAAAATACTCTGTAGCAGTTTCTGTAGTAGGCTCTGTAACAGACTCTATATAACTGCAGATACATGTAGCTGCAGCTATCAAAGATATTTTTAAAGGCAAACTCTGATATGAAAACCATTCGCTCTTTCTATAATGCCTTCAGTTTTTCTAAACACATTTGTAGCTCAAAAAAGCTAAATATAAAACTCTTGTCGAGCAAGCTATGTTTACGTAAAGCAACAAAAGCACAAGAAGGTTGCACAGTCTCTGTCTCGAAGAAAAACAACGGAATGCATTTTTTACGAGCTAGTTTTGTCTCTCTTTACCGAAATTTCGTCTCTGTTTTTTTCACCTCAAATTGAATAGAACCTCGGAAACGACGCACAGAAGCGCTCACATTGTCTGCCTCACTTGCTCACAAGTGTACAGTGCTCAGTGCAGTAGGAGAGACATTTACAGCATCAGTCTCGGTGTATAGCATCCGTATTCCTGCAGAAGAAGCTTATATCTACATAATTCCGAGTTCTTCAAGTAACGCTAAAGCCCCAAACTAAACCAACTAGCCGTTAACAGTGGAGTCAACGCAATGAGCTACTTTACCAAACGAAAGATAAGAGCAGCGTTTGAAGTTGAAAACAGCAGGGAACTGGAGCGCCTGTGCGCTCGACTCGAAAGCAACATTGAGTTCAAGTATCGCGGATTGAAGCAGTCAGTGAGCCATCACGTAGCTAGATGGTCAGTTAGCCTGGAGTGCCTCAAGGCGCTGACAGAAAAACTTGGAGAGAGCTGTCTGACCTGCAGGAACAGCAACGGTTGGACTCCCATTCATCTGATGGCATGGTTCAAAGACGACTCGTGGTTGGAGTTCTCCAGAGAATTTCTCGGCCTCAATTTCTTTGAAGTGTTGGGAAATAAAGCGGCTCATTTTGCTGCTAAGAATACCAAAACGAATGCATCGCTCCGGTGGCTAGTTGAGAGGCTTGGCACTGACTGCCTCACAATTCCTGACGATGAAGGTAACACAGCCGTCCATTGGGCCGCGATGCTGCAGCCGGTGGAGTCGCTTCAGTTTCTTGCTAGTCACCTCGGCTCCGAGATGTTCAGCTTAAGAAATAACAAAGGTGAAACACTGATTGACTGGGTGGAGAAGGGCAGCAATAATCCATGGAAGAGCAGTAAGCGGGAGTGGATTGCCAGCCAAAAGTGGCAGCCGGGAGCTCCTCTGCTTCAGCCTCCGCAGCTCGCTGCCCGTCCGTTGCCCACGCCGCCACCTGCTGACCAGCCACCAGCTGCTCAAACGTTGCCTCCGCAACCAGCCGTGAAACCAAGGTTTGAGCCACCAGCTGCTCAAACATTGCCTCCGCAACCAGCCGTTCAACCAAGGTTTGAGTCATCAGCTACTCAACCGACGCCTCCAAAACCAGCTGTTAAACCAAGGTTTGAGCTACCAGCTGCTCAACCGACGCCTCCGCAACCTGTCGTTAAACCGAAGCCGGAGCCACCAGCTTCCCAAACGCTAGGTGATACCAGCACATTTGAAAGCTCGCTAAGCTTGTGAGTTTAATTTGATGCTACTCGTTGTTAGGTTAATAAACAATCTCCAAGTAGGGTCCAGGGCTTGTACATGAGATACGATGCACAGTAAGAACTTCCGTATACCCTTTGTGCAAATGTGCCGTGCTCAGGAACCAAAGGAATCAGCCTAACACTGTTGCATAATTCTCTTTAGTCTCTTAAGTATAAAATTTTATTGATAATTCACAGAGTCTCAAAACCGCTGGATCCGGGATTCACTTCCTGGAGCTTCGTGAAACAGGACGACAAACCGCAGCTCTTAGGCGCGGGCGGTTTCAGCAAAGTCTTCAAAGCCCTCACTGACCGGTACCAGACCGTGGCCGTCAAGGTTATTCCAGTTAGCGGCGACGCCTGGAGAGAGAAGAACGAATTAAAGCTGGAGCAGAGAGGCATCGAGATACTCAAGACAGTCAAGCATCCCAACATTGTACTGTTCCTCAAGTGTGAAGTCACATCCGACGGTTTCTGCATATTCACTGAGCTCATCTCCGGCCTCAGCCTCCTTGATCTGATGAAACAGAACGAGAAACCAATTGAAGAGTCAGGCGTGATGGATTTCTCAAGACAGGTAAATTTCAAATTCGCTGAATGTGAACTTAAAATTCGCTACTCCAATTGATCATTCGATGCTCATGTTAACATTGCAGATTTGCAGCGGTCTTAATTTCTTGCATTGTCAGCCGCAGGGACCTATCCTGCACAGGGACATAAAGTGTTCCAACATCATGCTCACCCACGATGGCGTCATCAAGCTAATTGACTTCGGTCTAGCCAAGGAATTTATGGGCACCTGCGGCCTTACGACCGGAAATCAGGCAAAAGGCACCTGGCACTTCATGGCTCCCGAGCTGTTCATGGACGAAGACGGAACATCGATCCCTTACTCCATCAAGACTGACGTGTGGGCGTTCGGCTGCACTGTGTTCGAGATGACGCACATGAAGCCTCCGAATTCGAGCGTGCCCGGTTTTCGAATTCCCTTAGTGATGGTCGACAAGAAAAGGGAGATGCCTCAAATTGAAGGGAATTTCTCGGTTGGCCTCAAGGAGTTTTATCTAAGGTGCATTGTGAGGGATCCGAAGAAGCGAGCAGACACGTCGGAGCTGCTCAAGCACAAATTCCTAAATCCTAAATGAACCCAGAGCGTAAAATTTAACGTAACAATATCCCTGAGTTTTCTACCTGTTTATTCGAAGTCTGCATCTGTACGTTGGCCACTTTTAACCAAATTAATTCCTCTTATAGTTTCATATGCTTTAAATCCTTTATTACGAGCGTATTTCCAAACATCCTTCCTAAAAGCTCACCTTTTTTTTTAAATCAGAGTTTTTGTCCCCAGAATTAATTTTTTGTCCATTAAACTTATAGGTTTACCTTTTTTCTTGCTCTTCTCATGCCAGCGCGCTTTTTCGCTGCTTTCCTGTCTAATTTTGTTCATATGACGAAGATCTCTAGCAGGACGTTGGATTAAAAATGGAAATATTTGTAAAGACTAATACCTCTTTATTTATCTCATCAAGTAAATATTTTAATTTACAAATTACGGCCCACTCTCACGTGAACTTATCGCACCTAAGATTGGAAAATTATGAATGTACGCTCGTACATGTATGTACCATCCGGTGAAGTTTTGAGCCTCTGGTGCTCCTGAAAATGTACGGATTTTATTGTAAGTACGAGCGTACTCGTATATGTACAGATGACTTGTGTCACATGTACTTGACAATTGCGCCATTCGAGGGCATGGCCATCGATTTTAGGCTTTGGGCTGAAGGAGTAAACACTTTCAATTGGTTCGACGCTCCTGAAACTCACTGTAGCAAGATTTCACTTCAACACCAAATGCCCGCTGTCACTCGATTCGGATGGATTCGGCTCAGAAGAGGTTGTTACAAGAGTTGCGTAGAGTGATTCAAACCAAAAGATCTTTTTAAATAGCGAGAGCAGTTCCCTTACATTCATGCAGGGGCGTCGCCATGGATTTTATGGTGGGGGGACAAAGCCAAGAATTCAACATGTACGTGTACATGATTAAATTCCTACATGTACATTATTCTCAGAAACGGTGTTGTCAGCGATCGTGTTGGCGCCGTACAGGCACCATTTTGGTGCTGAAGGCGCTACTTTGTTGCCCTGAAGCAAAATTATTGATTTTCATAACAGGGCAAGAAAGGTGGGGTGGGAGTGACAAACATTGGCCCCTGTATTAATAATTTAACAGCATTAAACATTTTAATGAACGACTAAAGTGTACATGTTATAGTATACGCATGTTGCCGCGAGTGTTGTGTAATTTGTAAGTTTAAACACTGGGAGAAATTGTTAGCTACAAAAAGCGTATATCTCCATATCCGACAGTACGTTGAATAACACATTATAATTCCATTTTCCATCATGCAAATGACTGTGCTGAGGTATAGATTTACAATATGTAATGAGACCTGTGAAAATCTTTGTGCGATTTTGGTTTTTTAAATCAGTTAAGGCAACCATTTAAGGCAAGGGTCTGCAAACTTTCTACCTCAAAGGCCAGATAGTGGACCTAGAGCATGACTATCGACCGGAGGAAGGAAAAGAGGAGAGGGAATAAAGAAGTGAGAAGGGAGATAAGAGGAAAGAGAGCTGCGAGGGAATAAAGGAGGAGAGAGGAGTGGAGAGAAAAAAAGAGAGGAGAGAGGAGATGAGGGGAGAGGAGAGAGGAGATGAGGATGATAGAGAAGAGAAAAAAGGGAAGAGGAGAGGAGAGAAGAAGAAAGTAGAGAGCAGATAAGAGAGCAGAGCTCTGAGAAGAGATATAAACATAAGAGCGGGTCAGATTGCGCCTGCGGATGTGGCCTGCGGGCCGGACTTTGCCGACCGATGATTTATATTAACTATTGATGGGTTTCGGCCTTTCGGCTCCTTTGTGGAAGCCTTCGGGCCTCAGGTCTCAGAAATGAATCCATTAGAGTCCTGGGCCCCCACTCCAGTCAGATGGTCAGCCCCATGGTAGCTTGATCGTGTGGCGAGCAGTCTAGGTCCTATAGCAAAGAGAGGGACAGCGAGAGACGAGCAGGGAGAATTTTGAAAGTAGAGATCACCTAATCCGCAGATTAACTAACCCGCTGCCACCAGCCCGTGCGTTCTGGCTCACCCAACCGGAACTTTCGAAATCGGGCTTCCGACCAAAGGGAGCTTACCTGCCACAACTAGTGTCTTTTTGCTGTCAATCTCGAAGTCATAGCCGATGTTAAGGGACACTGCTGGGACTCGATCGCATTGGCCATGCAGGTACAGAGGGGACTTGTGTAGGGGATTCTTGCAGTGGCGAGACTATGGGGTAGTTACATGTACTATTACATTGCTAAATACGAGGAATTGTACTTTTGGCCTTCAACGCGCCAACCAGCCTCTCGTAGCGCTGATGATAGACTCACTCGAACTTCGGAGGCCGCATGATTCATTACCCGAGCCGCTTGGCGAACCTAGAGTGCACAAAGTACATCTCTGGCGCCGATTCTGCACTTCTGGCAGTTTTGCTCACTGATTTGATAGATTGATCGACTGAGGACTGCCTTGCCATTCGTCCACTGCGACCGGCGCCTACTAGCTTATAGCTACTCATCCGAGCCATCGGCGAAAAAAGAAATAAAACCGATAAAAATAAGTGTCAGATTTAACCTTCTCACTAAATCCCTTCACACTTCAGATTGGATCGGAGTATCAGACTATTATTAGTATTAATATTAAAGTGATTTCTGCCTCAATAACAGCACCGCTGAACAAAATTAACAAAAGTGTGCGCCGAATACAGCTACTGAAATAGGAGACTGGTAAGGAATCACCCAATCAAGCAAGTCTAGGTAGCCTCTCACCCAACCAATCAGAAACTCACACAGCCGGAGACCAGGTAATCCACAGTGACCGAATCGACTTAGTGCTTCGCAGCTGTAGACCCGGGATGATGCTGATGTCACAACCTTCGTAGATAGCTAGGAGGTGATGATCTTAACCTTGTTGTTCGCTGCTGACGACCGGGGGAATTCGTCCTTGATGGTGACGGGGGAAGTTGCGATCCGGGGATCAAGAGACGACAGTCGAGCTCCGGGAGGTCTAAGTTAGGCCAAGGTCCCAGGAGGTGGAGCAGGAGGTTGAGTCCGAGCGGGCCAAAAACACCGGTTTAAATAGCCGCCAATTGGACCGCAATTTGTTATAATGGAACACCTCGACGCTGATTGGCTGAGCCGATTTGTTATAACGCACGTCGAATTTTCTGATTGGCTGAGCTTGTTGCCACCCAAAGTCACGTGACCAGAAGATCCTATCAGTTCCCTCGGGGCCGTAAAAATACGCAGGTGCGGTCATATCACTCAAATCGCTACATAATGATTTATGACCTTTTGCGTAGGAATGACAAAAATTAATGAAAAAATATACCTTAGGATGCTCTTATTAAGTAGAAAGTGAAGATAATGAAGAGAAATCTAATCCCATGTGACCGCTAATCCCAACGTACTTTTAAGGGTAAAACGCATCGCTGTCAAAGCTGTCACATGCTTGAGTGAACACGAACAATAGGCCCTGACCTCATAAATCTTGATGGCCTGTCAAAATGATGAGAAAAAAGCTACAGCCCGCATCCTCTCAGACCATCTGGCGCCAGTGATCTCAGCATTGAGTGAGGCGCAGGTGGCCGGCTGTCAGGCCAGCTCGAAAGCAATGATTTATGGCCCAAAAGCCGCACATATGTTATTATAACTACAAGTATGGCAAAATCATGTAACTAGTATGAATTCTAGGAAAATTACATAAAGAGAAGAAAAGATGCCCATAGTATAGCCTGTTGTTAGTAGGCTAGTAAGTTTGGAGCCCACGTGCGAGCGTGAAGTTTTGAAAAAAGTGCGTCCTCATCTCTATAAATTAATGAAATCTCAAGTCCAGTCACCTAAAATAGATAAAATGTCGGCAATCCTAGTTTCTCGGCTGTGTAAAACAATTTTCCTGCGGTAATTTTTTGAGTTTTTCAGCCAACGACGACTGATATCGAATATGGCACCGGACTTAGGGCACTGGACGCCCGATCTGACTTTTCAGAAAGCTACTGTTGTGATGGGGCTCAAGGGCTCGGTCCTTTCGTGCCCCTTTCCCAGACCCGGGTTCGTGCACTGACCCTGGCTGCGGTCCTCCACTGACACGCGTACGACGCGGTGTCCGTCGGGACCAGGCTGCTCGAGCGTACGACACAGAGCTGCTTGGGTTGGGACCGGCGTACGACGCACTTAATCCCTCTAAGGTGCCTAGTACAGATGCAGACCCAAATGACTTGCAAATTGGAAGGCTTACCAGCTGGGATTTCGGTCGTACAACTCGGGAACAGCGCCGACAGAGCAGTGGGAGTATCGATATTCTTGAATTGTATTTGTAGGACAATTCGGACACTTAATAGCAATCAACGCTGGCAAAATCACCGGAGAGCCACGAAGACGACAGGAATGGGGTCTCACGGGGGTCCGAATAAATAGGCAGCAAACTAGGGGTTGAGGGCGCGGGATAAGGAAGAAAAGGGGGCTTAATTAGACAACAGCATGGGACACACATGAGC
This sequence comes from Macrostomum lignano, assembly GCA_002269645.1. Taxonomy (NCBI): domain Eukaryota; kingdom Metazoa; phylum Platyhelminthes; family Macrostomidae; genus Macrostomum; species Macrostomum lignano. The sequence goes on along the minus strand of NIVC01000175.1, from coordinate 414,903 downwards.
CGTACCAGCCAATCGCTGGGGCGCAGCACGGCAGACTGGGACTGGCAGCCAATCACGATTTACAGGGGCGGGGCAGCAATGCTAACAAAATAATGGGGCGGGGTCGCACGCAAAGAATGGGGGGGGTCGCACGTAGAGAATGGGGTGGAATAACAGACAAGGCCTAGGCAGAGAGGGGGGTACGCACGCGCAGAAGTGAAGGGGGGTGAGTCAGAAAATATCTGAGGAGGGGGGGAGAGGCCGGCCAGACTGGCCCGGCGTAGAATAGTGAACTCAACTCAAGTTAAATAACACATTCATAACACTACAGATGACTTGTTTTTTGGTGGTCATTCAATCCGCGTCCCATTTAAAGTGATTCAATTGTAGTTCGATGACCGGCCACAGACTGCCACGGACTGGATGGCCCAGATGGCAACAATTCGATCTTCTCAGATGTCTCTGCGGCTATGCAGACTGGATGCACGACCATCCCATGGAAATTGAAGTTTATTTAACCTTACATTTAGCTTACATTTCTTTGATCATTAAACTCAATTCTGTAACACGAATACCATTTAAAGGACTTCCAGCAGGCCGCCATAAGAATGCACTAAGGGTTTTGAAACATTGTACGGTAGTATTTAATCCATAAACTTAACAAGTACCTCTAATGTCATATTTACTTGGAGAAGTCCCTGGGAAACTTTTTTCTGGGTTTCAAGGTAGTGAGGTTAGCGGAATATTAACTACTACTCAGTGACTTGTTTTAACGTACTGTCGCGATTTTTAAACTACATAAATTAAGCACGGGGAGCCCTCTGAGTTCGTGAGTTGTTGATTTCAAGATCGCATCATGATTGCACTATACAAACGATAACTATTGTATCGTTAAATTTTGTATTTTGCACAAATTTCGCGTAATTTTCTTATTAAAACATCATAATGGGCTACTGGAAGCCCTAGGCTTAGGCTTAGCCTTACGCCTTGCGTAAAGTAAACAGACTTGGGTGTAATGCCTAAAACTTGGGACTCTTCTCTGGGACCCAAAAACATTTCATCCATAGCTTTTTATATCCTTTAGTCCTAGATCCTATAGGCCTAGGTCAACCATAGTTTGGAAGTTGACATGTACATTAAGATTTCCTGGTATACAATAAGAGTCTTACCATTTTTAGCATACATTAGGATAGGCCCTATATCCTAGTATATATATGACATAGCAAATACATTAGTGTCAAATGACAATTTTTTTATATTGATGCACAAACCCAGACCAAGTATACAAATGAGGTCTTGTCAAATTTTCTAGCATTAGGCCTAAACCCAGCATACTCTAGGCCTAATATATGATCTAAACTATAGACATGGTATATCATAAAACAAATCTAAAATAGTCAGAACCTTTGTAAATATAATAGGCCTACTTATAGAAGTTAGCCTAACCTAATAAAATGCATAAAGAGGTTGTAATTTAAGTCTATATAAGAATACTTTTTTGCTATAGCCAATGTCTTTAAGTTTACTTTCTTTATTTTAAGCATGTAGCTTTGTAGGTCTATACTATAAAGAATTTTTTTCCTAAGGTTAGGTCTAACAAAGGCAAAAGTTTTAACTTTTTTTAGAAAATATTTAAGATAGGCCTAGTTAGGCTAAGGAATTTTGTCTAAACAAAGTTAAATTTTAAATTAATCTAGGCATAATTGTTAATACAAAAAGTTAATTAAAAATTATATATTAATTCTTATTATTTCTTTAAAATTAATTCAAAAATAAAGGGGGACAGCTACCCTTTCCCAAAATAGCTTGATAAAAACAAAAAATATTGCTGCCTAAAAACAAAAACCTAAGTTTGCACCTTCTTTAAACTTGATATTTTGCCTTTCGTCCTTTATACATAGTTTTTGTGCCCTTAAGCTTAAAGATTAGTGCCTTTCATATTTATGTTAATGCCCCAAACTTGGACCTTGACCCCCTCCCCCCAAATGCAAGGATTTCCTAAACAATATTCTAGATTAATATTTAAAAATAATAAAAATTTCTGCTTTTAATGTATTAAATATTAAAATTTTTATAAAATATATCACTTACAAGATAAACAGACTTTAAAAATTATGCCTATCATATAGATCAAAAGAAGTTTTTACAATTTGCAAAAAAACTAATATTCTTATTTCCATAGTATATTAAATTGATATTAGATTTCAAATACTTCTGCTTGCTCTTTATAATTGAAAATTGACATGTAGTATTTTGCCTCATCCCAACACTAAGCAATTATCATAACTAAAACTGAAATCAAAGCTTCATGCTCTAGATCTATTCAAGAAAAACTAATATTTCTATCTCCACAATGTATTCAATTATTTTTATTTAAAGTACTTATTGCTTACTCTCTATTGCTAAAAATTGACATGCAGTATTTAACCTAGACACTAAGTAATTACCATAATTGAAAGCAAGCTTTATGCTAAAAAACTATTTGAAGAAAACCTTATAGTCTTATTATAATATTGTAACATTTGATATTGATTGTGTTGAAAGTTTATTTGCACTAAATAAATAATTATTTAGATAAACCTAAATTAACTCTCATACATGTGCAACCTCCAAAATTCAGTTGGCTGTGCTGCCTGTGCAACATAGTTTTAACAAAAAATGTGACATAGTTTTTGGCTAAAAATGCAACTTACCCCAAAAAGAAACTAAAGCAAACTTAATGCAATTTGGGGTAAATGGCAGGAGTAACTGTTACTGTCCTATTAAGCCTAAATGCCTCATCATCTAACTAGTACTATGTCTGTATTCCTTCTAGTGAGCATTTTTGCGACTTACCTTGGTTGGCTGCCAAATCAGTCAGCCTGATTGGCCAACTTGGCCAACTGCTGCGCATGTATATTAACTCTTAGTGTTAATCCTTAAAATAAATAATTACATCGAAATTGCATATGTCATGCATCTTGCTACACAAAGTTAAGCCATGGAATTATATGCTAGTTGTCAATCAATTGAGTAAATTAATGCAGATTAAACAGCAAAAGTTTGCCTTTTCTTCATTATAGATACATAGATGTAGTAGATCTAGTCCAGACAAGATAAACACTTGATCTACTAGTAGTGCATATATTAAAGATAAAAATAAAAGTGAGTATATATGGATAGTTATTTGGCAGAGAGGTATTTATATGTACAAGCATATAAACAAATTTTACAACTCACCCAATCAATTGAACATTACTATACTGTCTGCTTTTGGTAGCTTTTCTACTTGGCAAATAGCACAAAAACCTTGATTACTATGAATAGAGTTGTTGCTGATTATTTTCTATATTATATATAACAGTGCACTTATTCAAAAGTCTTTGCTTGCCTGCTTATAGTGTAGCTCCCTAGAAAGAATTATGCCTTTGGCATATAAGTAGACAAAAGTACCACATTTAAAAGAATTGTGTTTCTTAATATATAGAGCACTGCCACTGCAAAAAGTAGTATTTCCTTAAATTCTTCAAGTAACAAATGCTTATAGATGTTTTTGGTACCAGATATAGAAAAGCACTACAATTGGTATTCAGAAAAGCTTATATAGATGTGTATTCTTATATTCATAATTGTCTTATCTAAAGTCATAGGTTAAAAGGAAAAGCTTCATATTTCCATTTTCTATAATTTGGGGCAACACATTCTGCTAATGGATATTACTAGTAGAGGAGTTGAAAAGATAAACATTTCTAGTTGATACATTAATTGCTACTAGATAAAAATGGATTCTTGTAAACATGGAACCAAAATCAAACCGACTTCCTTAAAATGAAAAAATGCTTGCAACAGAGCTTTGAGTTTGGTTTCAGTTATGATAATCACTTAGTGCTTAGGTGAAGTATTGCATGTCAATATCCAACAATAGAGAGCAAGCAAAAGTACTAAAAATTGAATATCAATCTAATACACTATGGAGATACAAATGTCATTTTTTGCAAATCAGAAAAAAATCATTTTGATCTATAGCTGTCATTTTTTTTCAAGTCTGTTTCTTGTGGGTGATAAAAATCATGACATTTGGGGCTTTAAAAGCAGATATCCAAATTTCATATAATATATTATAAAGTATAATGCCATTGTGCAACTTTTATATTTTTATATTTTTTCTTTAGTCTATTTATGCAATATTAAAAACAATCAATATAAAATAGCTTTTATTTGAAGATGGTATGCTCTTTATCTTCTAATATTCTATATATCTAAATTACAAGTGTTATATCCTATGGTACTATAAAAAATAAAATGGCAAAAATGATAATAGTCAAGTTCCCAAAAAGTAGCTATTCCCTCTCCCTTCAAAATAGCTTAATGAAACATATTGCAATCAAAATCGCACTTCCTAAAAACTTAAGTTTTCACCCCTAACCTTGATTTCTCCCTCCTTACATGCATTTTTATGCCTCTAAGCTTGGTTTTTTGCCCATACACACTTTTTTGTGCCATCTAGCTTAAAAAAAATTGGTGCCCCTCATACTTATGTTGGGAATCCCCCAGGGATTCGGGATTCCCAAGAATACAAGGATTTCCTAAGTAGTATTCATGATTAATATTCAAAAATAACAAAAATCTAATCATTTTTAATTAGATTTTACCAGCTATTATAACAAGCCCAAATACTTACTTTAGGGTTAGCAGAAAGGTTAATTCTAAAAGCTTAATCAATAGTCAAATAAAATGTCTTTATTTTGAAAAATCTATTGCTACATTAATGATATTAGTGATATGTCAAACTGAGAAGTTGTCAATTTCAAAAAGAAATTAAGAAAAGAAACTTAAATGAACTATAGAATTGCATTTCTATGATCCTATGTAGCTGTGTTCCTAGGGTCAAAGTTAGCCATATATCCTTGTCTATGTATCTAAAGTATCTATTTATTGTGTTCCAAAATTTATTAAATATTTATTTTATTTATTTTCCTACTAATGGGTTAAGTCCATTTATTTACTTTCTTCTGGGGTAGGAATACCTGATTAAATGTCTGTAAAATTTAATTGTCACAATTAGACTGTCTATATAAATTGAATACCAAAATCTTGGCCAGAACCTAAACCCTAAACAAACCTCAGTGTGGATCCTACTCTAAACTTTAAGTTTTACTAGTGCTGAGGTAGTTCTGCCCATTCTACTGATTACTAAGCACACTACAAGTGTGCTAATACTGAATAGACATGTACTAAGTCTACAGTGGCCCTGACTTTCTAATATTCAGGCATGTACATTCTGTCTTAAAGGATTGATTCTCATTCATATGGACCATGCACAACAAGCCCCTCTCACCCCTAGCCAATGTTTTGTGTGCACAAGTGCTGGGTTGTACAGCCCAAGCGTTTCAACTAAAATCCAATTTATAAAAAAATCCTGATACATTGCAGCCCTCTGGCACAGATTTAAATTTCCAACAAGTAATCCAAAGTTCAAGCTGATATTATCCTACTAAAAGCAGTAAAATGAAAGCAGCAATGCCAATCACATCAAAGGCAGTACCGGCTAATGCGGATGCCGCAGCAGCACAGCGGGCTAAGAATCCCACAATTCCGGCCGTGATTGTGAACTCACAAAGTAGAATTTCTTACAATTGCGGCAAATTTCTTGGCAAAGGCGGTTTCGCTTTCTGCTACGAGGTGACTAGCTCAGATGCTAGCGACTGCCGCACCCTGGCTTGCAAGATCGTGTCCAAAAAGCTTCTAGTTAAAGACTCGCAGAAAGAGAAGATGATTCAGGAGATCGAGATTCATCGGAAATTGTCGCACGAACATTTGGTGAAATTCTACGATAGTTTTGCCGATCAGGAAAACATGTACATCTTGTTGGAGCTGTGCTCAAGGCGTTCCCTGATGGAGCTGCATCGTAGGCGAAAGCTGGTCACTGTGCCTGAGGCTCAGTACTTTATGAGACAGATTGTCAGCGGCTGCCAGTATCTGCATAGCAACAAGATTATTCACCGCGATCTCAAACTGGGAAACGTGTTTCTCAATTCTAAACTATGGGTGAGTAAGTTGAAATATTGAAAGTTGCGTTAGGAGTATATATTCAGATGGTAGAAAAGTAAATTGTGATGCAGTGCTGTTGCTTGAGAAAAGTAGGTTATGTTGTAGGTTTTATATTTTAGAGAAGTAGGTTAAGAGGTAAAGTAAGTGTTAGGGGAAGTAGGTTGAGTAGTAGGATCAGTGTTTAAAAAGTAGGTTGAGAAGTAGGGTCAGTGTTGTCAGTGTTAAAAAGTAGGTTAAGAGGTAGACTTTTTGTTGGGAAAGTAGGTTGAGAGGTAAAGTATGTGTTATGGGAAGAAGGTTGAGTAGTAGGGCCAGTGTTGGAGAAGAAGGGAGTAAGTGTTAGGGAAGAAGGTTGACAGGTAGATTTTTAGTGTTGGGAAAGTAGGTTGAGAGATAGAGTAAGTGTTAGGAAAAGTAGTTTGAGGAGGTAGAGTCAGTGTTGAAAAAGTAGGTTGAAAGGTAGAGTCCGTTTAAAAAGTAGGTTGAGGTAGAGTCTGTTCGGGAAGTAGGTTAAGAGGTAGAGTCGGTGTTGGGAAAGTAGGTTGAGAGGTAGAGTCGGTGTTAAAGAAGTATTTTTTGATTACGTAATAAGTTAATGATGGATTGATTGTGAAGGGGAATAAGGTTGCCGTAGTGGAACCAGTGTTAGAAAAATAGGATTAGAAATAGGTTGGAGAGATTTACTGGCGTCTGAAAACAGTTTTTTTCGGCAGTCGCTAACCTGTTAAAAATATCCCAATCCAGGTGAAAATCGGCGACTTTGGCCTGGCTACGCAGGTCAACAGAGACGGCGAACAGAAGAAGACAATGTGCGGCACGCCTAATTACCTGGCCCCGGAGGTGCTTAACAAGCAGGGTCACAGCTTTGAGGTGGACGTCTGGTCTCTGGGCTGCATTCTCTACACCCTAGTTGTAGGTAGGCCGCCATTTGAATCGCCTTCGCTCAAGGAGACCTACGTTCGGATTAAGAATAATAATTTTAAGGTGAGACTAATATATTATGAGTTTTCTATATTTTACATACTGACAGGGAGCTCCCAGACAGACAGACAGGCAGGCAGGCAGACAGACAGACAGACAGACAAACATACAGATAGGCAGACAGACAGACAGACAGACAGACAGACAGACAGACAGTCGGACAGACAAACAGACAGACAGACAGACAGACAGACAGACGGGCAGACAGACAGACAGACAGACAGACAGACAGACAGACAGAGAGGCAGACAGACAGGCAGACAGACAGACAGGCAGACAGACAGCTAGACAGACAGACAGACAGCTAGACAGACAGACAGACAGACAGACAGACAGACAGAGAGGCAGACAGACAGCTAGACAGACAGACAGACAGACAGACAGACAGACAGACAGACAGACAGGCAGGCAGGCAGGCAGGCAGACAGACAGACAGACAGACAGACAGACAGACCGTCAGACAGACAGACAGACAGACAGACCGTCAGACAGACAGACAGACAGGGACACACAGAAACACCCAGACTTCCAGACTACACATGATGTACAACGGCATTGAGTGAATTCATCGTCGTCATAAATTGCGTACATGCTATTATCAAGTTGACAAATTTTAATTGTTACATTTTTTTTCGATACATATCGGTGTAAAATAATTAAAAATTTCACTCCTTCTTCCAATCCGGCCGCAGATTCCCAGCAGCTTGAACCCGGTCGTGGCCGCCTTCATCCGTTCCATGCTGCAATCGCAGCCTCAGCTCCGTCCAAGCGTCTTCGCTATGCCGCACGATCCGTTCTTCAGTTTGCAGCCAATTCTGCCCTCTCTACCGGAGTCTGTGCTCACCGTAACGCCAAGATTAGACGATCCGGCTAGGCAGGCTTTGCGTAATATTCGCAATACTAGCGCTATCGCCGCCGAAGACGAGGAGATGCGACCGCAGGAGCAACAGGAGAAGAAGGACCAGGTGCGGCCTACTAATGCTGCGGGTAAAGCTGGTCTCTCCGAGGCGGCTAGCAACAATCCGCCGGCTGTAGTGCTGCAACCGCGAGAGAATAGCAATGGCCAGTTATTGCCTAGCAGGCAGACTGATAAAGTTAATCAGCAGATGCTATTCGAACAGTTGGCTACTCTGTTGGCTAGTCCTACTGCTCAAGCTGGGCCCGTGAGTACTTGTCTGGTTTATTGAAGGCCTATTTGAGATTTTTGTGATTTTAGACGATATGCTTTTACTCATTCAGGAGTGTTTTTTTAATTTGGATTTGTGAAGATCTAGAGGGATTTGTGAAGATATGAGGGGGCTTTGTGAAGATCTGGGGAATTTGTGAAGATATGGGGGGAATTTTTGAAGATCTGAGGGGGATTTGTGAAGATATGGGGGATTTGTGAAGATCTGGGGGGATTTGTGAAGATCTGGGGGGATTTGTGAAGATCTGGGGGGCTTTGTGAAGATATGGGGGATTTGTGAAGATCTGGGGGGATTTGTGAAGATCTGGGGGGATTTGTGAAGATATGGAGGGATTTGTGAAGATGTGTGGGATTTGTGAAGATATGGAGGGATTTGTGAAGATGTGGGGGATTTGTGAAGATATGGAGGGATTTGTGAAGATATGGAGGGATTTGTGAAGATGTGGGGGATTTGTGAAGATATGGAGGGATTTGTGAAGATGTGGGGGATTTTTGAAGATATGGAGGGATTTGTGAAGATGTGTGGGATTTGTGAAGATATGGGGGATTTGTGAAGATATGGGGGATTTGTGAAGATGTGGGGGATTTGTGAAGATATGGGGGTCGGGAGATTTGTGAAGATAGGGGATTTGTGCAGATAGGGAGGGGATTTGTCAAGATTAGGGATTTGTGAAGATAGGGGATTTGTCAAGATTAGGGATTTGTGAAGATTAGGGGCCTGCTTGTAGATAAAGGATTTGTGAAGATGGGGGACCAACTCTCTTCAAGACTGAAACCCGTTGCATCCCCATATCTAAACGCATTCGCCAGGTAAGCAAGGAGCAGATGTCGGACGCTGAGGACCCAGCCAGCACCCCAATCTATTGGGTTGGCAAGTGGGTCGACTATTCCGACAAATACGGTCTGGGCTATCAGCTGTGCGACAATTCTGTTGGCGTGCTATTCAACGACTGTACGAAGCTGATTCTGTCAGCCAATCAGCAGAACATCCAGTACTATAAGAGAGACAATCGTGAATTATTCTTTAACAAGAATGAAGCTCCGCCAGCCGAGCTGCAGAAGAAAATGCTTCTGTTGGAATATTTTCGCACCTACATGATGGAGCATCTGCTCACTACTGGTCAAGATATGGCGCCGAAGGAGTCTGACAAGTTTGCCAGATTGCCAGTGCTGTCAGCCTGGTTTCGAACCAAGCACGCTATGGTTATGTATTTGAATAACGGAATTCTGCAGGTGAGCATTTTTTGTAGGAGGTGTTTAGTGACCGTTTGGTGACCCAAAAGGTGACCCACTTAATGACACATTTAATAACTCCCTTTAGTGACTCACTTAGTGACACATTTAATGACTCACTTTAGTGACTCACTTTAGTGACTCACTTTAGTGACTCACTTAGTGACACATTTAATGACTCACTTTAATGACACATTTAGCGAATCATTTAGTGACTCACTTAGTGACACATTTAATGACTCACTTTAGTGACACATTTAGCGAATCATTTAGTGACTCACTTAGTCACACATTTAATGACTCACTTAGTGACACATTTAGCGATAGCGAATCATTTAGTGACTCACTTAGTGACACATTTAATGACTCACTTTAATGACACATTTAGCGAATCATTTAGTGACTCACTTAGTGACACATTTAATGACTCACTTTAGTGACACATTTAGCGAATCATTTAGTGACTCACTTAGTCACACATTTAATGACTCACTTAGTGACACATTTAGCGATAGCGAATCATTTAGTGACTCACTTAGTCACACATTTAATGACTCACTTTAATGACACATTTAGCGAATCATTTAGTGACTCACTTAGTGACACATTTAATGACTCACTTTAGTGACACATTTAGCGAATCATTTAGTGACTCACTTAGTCACACATTTAATTACTCACTTTAATGACACATTTAGCGAATCATTTAGTGACACATTTAGCGAATCATTTAGTGACTCACTTAGTCACACATTTAATGACTCACTTAGTGACACACTTAGTCACACATTTAATGACTCACTTAGTGACACATTTAGCGAATCATTTAGTGAAAAATTTAGTGAGACTCATTGAGTAACATATTGAGTGACTCAATTAGTGATACATTTAGTGTCCTTTGTGACATATTCAGTGACTCGGTTAGTGACACATTCAGTGACTCGGTTAGTGACACATTCAGTGACTCGGTTAGTGACACATTCAGTGACTCAGTTAGTGACACATTCAGTGACACATTCAGTGACTCGGTTAGTGACACATTCAGTGACTCAGTTAGTGACACATTCAGTGACTCGGTTAGTGACACATTCAGTGACTCAGTTAGTGACACATTCAGTGACTCAGTTAGTGACACATTCAGTGACTCAGTTAGTAAAGTATTTCGTGACTTACTGCATGACAAATTTTTATTAACTATGCTCACTAATATCTAAAAAACCCGGCTCAAAGCAACGCTACCCTCAACTATTCTTCCCAGCTGAACTTCTTCAAAGACCACACCAAGATCATCTTGTGCCCAAACATGGAGGCCGTCTCCTACATTGACGAGAAGCGAGTGTTCACCACTTATCGATTCCGGCTGCTGGCCATTCACGGCATGACAGCGGCGCTCACCGAGCGGCTCAATTTTGCTAAGGAGATGCTGGATCGGATGCTACGGGCTGAGCTGTGCGGCAATGGCCGGGTGAAAGCCCCGGACGCTCTGATCCCGACAGCCAAGTAGTGATTGTACTTTATCAACTCCATTGCGACAATTAGACGACTTGAGCGCTTGATTTCTTATTCGTATTTTTTCTCTCGACTGCTAAACAATTTCAAAATCTGTTTTTCTGCAATACGAGTTAATTTACCTTTGTCGATTTGACCTATTTTTGTTTTTTATGTCGATTCTCATGTCAGGGTCAACAGGGTCAAATAGGACAAGGTTATCTGAGGTCAAGCAGGTTGAAAGGTCAAGGTTATCTAAGGTCAAGCAGGTTGGAAGGTCAAGGTTATCTAAGGTCAAGCAGGTTGGAAGGTCAAGGTTATCTAAGGTCAAGCAGGTTGGAAGGTCAAGGTTATCTAAGGTCAAGCAGGTTGAAAGGTCAAGGTTATCTAAGGTCAAGCAGGTTGGAAGGTCAAGGTTATCTAAGGTCAAGCAGGTTGAAAGGTCAAGGTTATCTAAGGTCAAGCAGGTTGGAAGGTCAAGGTTATCTAAGGTCAAGCAGGTTGGAAGGTCAAGGTTATCTAAGGTCAAGCAGGTTGAAAGGTCAAGGTTATCTAAGGTCAAGCAGGTTGGAAGGTCAAGGTTATCTAAGGTCAAGCAGGTTGGAAGGTCAAGGTTATCTAAGGTCAAGCAGGTTGGAAGGTCAAGGTTATCTAAGGTCAAGCAGGTTGGAAGGTCAAGGTTATCTGAGGTCAAGCAGGTCAGTGGGTCAAGGTTATCTGAGGTCAAGCAAGTTGGTAGGTCAAGGTTATCTGAGGTCAAGCAGGTTGGTAGGTCAAGGTTATCTGAGGTCAAGCAGGTTGGTAGGTCAAAGTTATCTGAGGTCAAGCAGGTCAGTGGGTCAAGGTTATCTGAGGACTATGTAATGAGTCTATGTTATTAAAATCTAAAGTGAAGCAGACAGGTCATTGGTTATTTTTTAAACACCTGCTACAAATCGAGGACTTAAGGTTAGTCTTTTATATTTCGCATATTTTTTGCTTTTTTCATTAAATCTGTTGTTGTGCTATTATTAATAGTCATTGTTTCGTAGTTATTCAATGAAGTGTGTCAAATTAATTTTATTTTTCTATAATTTAATAATCCTACTTTTTAGGAGTCAAAATGTATTTAGTTTGTAAGGCATTTATTAGCTGAAATATTTCTTAGTAAGGTGCTTGCGATTTTTCGTTTAAATTATCTTATGTTTTTACCAGTAAACTTTCCAACCTTCCAATATGGAGTCATAATTTATGTGTAATAATTAGTGCAATAATATTTAATAAAAGTTATAAAACAATGCATTTTTATTCGAAAAGTTTAACAAACACAATCTTTCTCATAATATTTTTCTTGCGTATATAAGTAGTATGTAAGCGACATGATAATAATTTTTCTAATAGTTTATATTTTCTGATAAATTTTGTAACGCACCTAATCGCTTTTTGTAACGATCCAACCTTTTTCTGTTTATCAGTTCTTAGCTGCTTCGATGTCAGCATGCCTAAATAAAATATAGCCGACCTTACGTATAACCGCTAAATTATCATAGCCCATAACTTTGATGTTTAATCACCTAACGAGTTTCCAATACTTGCTTTTCCAACTTTTTACATTATTTAGCTGGTTGCTTAGTAAGACACATTGCTACTCTACTGTAAGTAGTATGTATGGCAAAAAACACTATATAACCTCAAAGATCGGCATTCTGCAAGCTCCCTTCACAGATCCTCAGACTATGCAAGCACCCTTCACAGATCCTCAGACTATGCAAGCACCCTTCACAGATCCTCAGACTATGCAAGCACCCTTCACAGATCTTCAGACTATGCAAGCACCCTCCTCAGACTATGCAAGCACCCTTCACAGATCTTCAGACTATGCAAGAACCCTTCACAGATCCTCAGGCTATGCAAGCACCCTTCACAGATCCTCAGACTATGCAAGAACCCTTCACAGATCCTCAGGCTATGCAAGCACCCTTCACAAATCTTCAGACTATGCAAGCACCCTTCACAGATCCTCAGACTATGCAAGAACCCTTCACAGATCCTCAGGCTATGCAAGCACCTTTCACAGATCTTCAGACTATGAAAGCGCATTTTCTCTGATTCTAGGAATTTTCCCCACTTCTACCGTTTACGGTGTACTAAATTCAATAGATTTGCAGTCAAGACTTGTTTTTACCTACTGATCATTAACAGTCTACTAATGCCTCAAAACCCAACAATACACTGCAGAAACAAGACTGCCAATGTCTTCAAACTGTGGTACTTTTCAACTAAAACGAGGAAGTTTTTTGCGTACAAATTTGATACAAGAATCAGTTAGTGATTATGCTCAACTCTAATCGACTCTAAAGCTGAGTTGAGATTATATCACTGGCGCTGTACTATTTTAATGAGAATCGCATAGCAAAACGATTATTCGCCGGGATCTGAAACTGGAAAAGGTGAGATATTGGGTCAATTATTTATGCTATTAACAATACTTCTGAAGGAATTTTTAAAGTTGAAAGACTAATTCAGTTTAGGCCAGAATGCAGAGTTAGTTTAAGTTGAATAGAAAGATCAGTTCAGATCAAAAAGAAAGATCAGTTGAGGTCAAATAGAAAGGTCAGTTTAAGTCAAATAGAAAGGTCAGTTGAGGTCAAATAGAAAGGTCAGTTAAGTCAAATAGAAAGATCAGTTGAGGTCAAATATAAAGATCAGTTGAGGTCAAATAGAAAGGTCAGTTAAGGTCAAATATAAAGATCAGTTGAGGTCAAATAGAAATATCAGTTGAGGTCAAATAGAAAGGTCAGTTAAGATCGAATTAGGTTAGCTCAAGTAAAAACTTCACGATCTGTTCAGATCATGCAGAAACGAATTCTCATGTGAACTATTTGAAGTATGAATGCAAAGTTACTGGATAGATTAAAATTCTATTTTATTAGGAGTCTATTTATATGAACATTATTTTTGTTATAATTTCAGCTTCATTTTTTGGTTTACAACGTGCGGCAGGCTTATATGAAGCAATGATTGCCAGTCTATCTGCCTGAGCACTGGAAACTAAGCTAAGAAAGGTCAGTGAATGGAATTTTTTTATTCAATGGGTCCCATAGATTTCTTCCAGCGAATTTCCATTTCTTTTGTTTAATCTTACTAATCGTTTGCGACTCACGTCGTGCAAGGATTTTTCCAAACATAAATAATTTTTTGTTTTGAGTCTTGAATATTTCTCGTAATGTTACGCGTGGCATCCAGCTGTTTATTTAAGACAGCTTCATTATTTTTATCGTAGACTTTCGGTACGCCTAAATGTGTTTTATACTAAAATTTTCTCTACACTTGGGTCGCAGCTTCCCTGATCCTCAGTTGCTGAGCCAACACCTTCCCAGATCCTCAGTTGCTGAGCCAGCACCTTCCCAGATCCTCAGTTGCTGAGCCAGCACCTTCCCAGATCCTCAGTTGCTGAGCCAGCACCTTCCCAGATCCTCAGTTGCTGGTTGAGCCTCCCAGAGTGTCAGTTGATGGGCCAGCCTCCCAGAGTTTCAGTTGATGGGCCAGCCTCCCAGAGTGTCAGTTGCTGGGCCAGCCTCCCAGATGCTCAGTTGCTGGGCCAGCCTCCCAGGTGCTCAGTTGCTGGGCCAGCCTCCCAGATCCTTAGTTGCTGAGCCAGCACCTTCCCAGATCCTCAGTTGCTGGTTGAGCCTCCCAGAGTGTCAGTTGATGGGCCAGCCTCCCAGAGTGTCAGTTGATGGGCCAGCCTCCCAGAGTGTCAGTTGCTGGGCCAGCCTCCCAGATCCTCAGTTGCTGGACCACCAGCCTCCCAGATGCTCAGTTGCTGGACCACCAGCCTCCCAGATCCTCAGTTTCTGGACCACCAGCCTCCCAGATGCTCAGTTGCTGGACCAGCCTTCCAGATCATCAGTTGCTGGGCCAGCCTCCCAGATCCTCAGTTGCTGGACCAGCCTTCCAGATCCTCAGTTGCTGGGCCAGCCTCCCAGATCCTCAGTTGCTGGACCAGCCTTCCAGATCCTCAGTTGCTGGACCAGCCTCCCAGATCCTCAGTTTCTGGACCACCAGCCTCCCAGATCCTCAGTTTCTGGACCACCAGCCTCCCAGATGCTCAGTTGCTGGATCTTCAGTCCCCCTCCCAGATCCGTTTACTCAGATTGCACCGTAGTATTTTTACGTATTGAACGAAAAAGAGTGAAAATGAACAATGTATTGGAATTTTAGAAAATTTCATAATTGTAGTAAAATAGTGCAATGAGATCAGTATGGGATCGATTGACATTCTGGTATTTTTATTGTAGTTCCTGTTATGTCATTTAATACTTTACTCTGTAACACCGGCTATTAAAAAAACCGCTTAAAAAAGACGCAAAACTTTGTACTCTAAAATAATTTATAAACAATAATTAGAAAATAGAAGTGGAATGAAATTACACGTATTATAAGACTTTCAATGATGATGAAGGTTTCTTAAAAAATCAAATCTGATTATTAATAAATTTACAACAATATAGTGTGATGTAAGTGAATAAAATTGTCAGTTCGAGTTTAATAAGTAATTCAATTATTGAAGTCAAACGCTTTCATACTCGCTTCTAGTTAATCTTCTCAATATTGGCGGCACTAGTTTCCTTCGCAATCCGTTGCCATAGTTACGCATAGCCAGCAGCATTAGAGCTAATAGGCCAAATCTTAATACCAACGCGAATAGTGAGGTTGCCAAGGACACATTCGGCGAGGCGTTGGAGAAATCCGCGTTAGCCGGTATAAAAGTATTATTAGTGTCTACTAACAAATCAACATTGGCCACTACTACAAAAGTCATGTAGGCCGGCTGGATTAATCCAGTGATTAGTAGGATTATGGTTAGGCTATAGTTCTCTAATCTGATAGCTACTATTGCGAATCCGTTCCACAGCAACGATAATCCGATGCCCAGGCCTAGAGCCAACTCTTCAGCCAGACTGAATGCGCCACTCTTTACTATTAGTAGTACAACTGATAGAGTGCTTTGCAAGTCGAATTTTATCACACTCTCGGTGGCGAATAGTCGGCGACACAGGCGCTGCAGGCTGGCGTCCGCGCCCACCTGTTTTAATTAGTAAATTGTTATTTGTTAATAAATTATTAGTAACTTTATAAAATTCATCTTTTGTTTAGCTCATAACCACCAAGGGTCTACTAACTCCCCCAAGTTTACTTCTATCTCCCATGTGTCTACTTCACTCCCCTTGTGTCTACTTCTATCCTCCCATATCTACTTCTATCCCACCCATATGTCTACTTCTAGCCCCCTCTGTCTACTTCTATTCCATCTATGTGTTTACTTCTATCCCCATGGGTACTTCTAATCCATTCGTGTCTACTTCTATCCCCTCACGTGTCTACTTCTATTCCTCCCACGTGTCTACTTCTATCCCCTCACGTGTCTACTTCTATCCCCTCACGTGTCTACTTCTATCCCCTCACGTGTCTACTTCTATTCTACCCACGTGTCTACTTCTATCCCCCCCACGTGTCTACTTCTATCCCGCCCATGTGTCTACTTCTATCCCACCCACGTGTCTACTTCTATTTCACCCATGTGGCTACTTCTATCCCACCTGTGTCTACTTCTATCCCCATGTCTACTTCTATCCCCATGTCTACTTTTATCCCACCTGTGTCTACTTCTATCCCCATGTCTACTTCTATCCCACCTGTGTCTACTTCTATCCACATGTCTACTATCCCACCTGTGTCTACTTCTATCCACATGTCTACTATCCCACCTGTGTCTACTTCTATCCCCATGTCTACTTCTATCCCACCTGTGTCTACTTCTATCCCCATGTCTACTTCTATCCCACCTGTCTACTTCTATCCAACCGGTGCCTACTTCTATCCCACCTGTGTCTATCCCCATGTCTACTTCTATCCCACCTGTGTCTACGTCTATCCTCATGTCTACTATCCCACCTGTGTCTACTTCTATCCCCATATCTACTTACTTCTATCCCACTGGTGCCTACTTCTATCCCACCTGTGTCTACTTCTATCTCCCACTTCTATTCCGATGTCTACTTCTGTTCCTCCATCTGCCTACTTCTACCTACCTGTCTTCTATTTCCCAGCCTGTCTACTTTTATCTCATAGTCTGCTTTTACTATCCATTTCCTGTCTAGTGTCAAGATTCACTTTTGTATTTTTACCTTTCTAAAAATGAAATTTCCGGACGAAAAGTACTCGTAAATAATCATGATGCCAAGCGCTACAGACGGCGGCGCCAATACTCCGGCAGTTGTTAGTCGGGCAATTTTCACCGGCGATTCCCAGCCTTTCATGTAGACAAAATTTGCCACTAAATAAACTAGTAGCATGATTTCTGTACCTACTAAGGCTAATAGTTCGTAGGCTCGTTCAGTAAATACGCCATCGAGTAGGTAATACGCGGCAAATCCCGCATTCATCAATAGCAATAGTGCCAGCGTGAAGTCCGAATTCATATCTGCCGCATTCGTTGCCAGAAAATAGATAGCGAATGCTGCTCCGGCTAGTACGCCTGCTCCAGTGATGGCTAGAAATGCCCATTCTTTAGCTGTTATATTGGCAATTGTTCGACGTGAGCCTAGCTGAGTCTCCGAAATTGCTGGCGTACCACCTCCCGGCGCTAATTCTCCCGGTATGATGCCGCCGGCAACGGCTCCTCCTCGGCCGCCTTTACGCGAATCTTCCGAACTTGACTCGAAACTGTCCGCAAATGGGCGTTGCATTCTTCGATTCTTAGAATCGTCTGCGCCAGTTTCTGCCTTCTTGCCTTCTCCCTATTAACTAGCCTAGCTTCGCTTTCTCGCGTTTTAGCCACACAATAAATAAAAAGGACAGGCCAGTGGCAAATATAAACTCGCAAGTGTACAGTTTTGTCCAACCCCTCCTCACTCTGGCCAGTGTACACTCTTGTGGAGTGTACATGCCTCCCCCCCTGCCACCCACCACCCCATCGTCCATATAGTGGGTCGCCAAAATTTTCTCTCCATACGCGCTCGCCACGCACGTGACCCACCCGGCCACCCCCCTTTTTGCCAAGTCCAAACACTAAGCACCGCCACGCAAGTTCAGTCTGTTATTATTAGATTCTTGTGGCTGAGCCAAAGCTAAACGTTTATTTATCTCAATAAAACTAAACTAAGCCTATATTTAGGTTCAAAGTTTACGACTTTTATGGTGTAACCGATAAAATTCGTCAATGTTATCTTTGCAAATCGAAAGCTAGTACTAGCATAGCAGTAACGAATAACAGCAATTAATAAATTAAAAGGTTAGGAGGTTGTACAATTAAAAATATTGTAGAATAAATAATCAAAGATGG
Organism: Macrostomum lignano; assembly: GCA_002269645.1. Lineage (NCBI taxonomy): Eukaryota > Metazoa > Platyhelminthes > Macrostomidae > Macrostomum > Macrostomum lignano. Next base: position 396,679 of record NIVC01000175.1, on the reverse strand, counting down.
ATTATCTCACAGATAACATTTCTTATGTACGTACACTCATATAGTGATAAAGCTATAACTTATCTGAAAAAATCCAAATATAAGATTAGTTTCCTTTAACTGCAATACATCGACTAACGTAATTGCTGTTGTTAAACTGCCGCTGAATATAGAGGGCACATCTACCAGGGCTTATAGCCCGAGCAGCCCAGATTGGGACCTGACGTCATGGCCAGGGAGAGAAAACTAATTTGGGCTACTAGCTCAAGCCAAGACTAACATAATTACATCCGATTCGACTCGTATCGAGAATCATTTACGAAATAAAATTTTACAGCTGCTTTTTCGTCAGTTTTCGTAGCGTATTTTAATGTTCAATGCTTGAATTCAAGCGTTAATTACGTCAGTAAAAAGTAATTTTAGCTAGGCTAAAATTAAAAGGAGAAAGTAAAGTCAATTCGAAGTTCGAAACAGTTTTTATCTGTTTTTTCGTTTGATTCATACCATTTCATTTGTACTCTTCGCTGTGCATGGGTGTTTAATCTCGTCTCAACTTTCTTTATTTGCCGTTATCTCGAATGATTCACGACTTTTTTTTCGGATTAGATTTTCGTTACGTAGCTACTTATAGTAATGTATATATATCGTGTATATTAATAGTCACTTTTTCATTCCTTAAATTTTAGGCATTTGTATCAGATAATATTTTCACAGAAAATCTCGAAGTTACCTATCGAGTAATTGGTGAGTCAATTTACCTTATAGTTGTGTAATATGTTGTATCCACTAATACTAAAAATTGTATTAAAATACTAAATGAAAATTCTAGATAGCTATGATGTAGAATTTTTTAATGGCAGGAAGCAGGTACACGGGATAATGCTGACTGTGAATAGGATGGGATATCTGATACGGGGAAATGCATTGTAGGGATTCTGCTTTGATAGCGAGGAGATATCTTTCTTAGGCTTCATCAGCGACTCCGGCCAGAAGGGAAGGAAGGAAGGAGGGAAGAATGAAAGAAGCGAGTCAAAAATCCAATGAAATCGGGGTAAGGCCTGCTGCTGGCTTGGCCAAAGGCCTCAGCCTGTATTGAGATTAGTTTGACAATCTGGATTGCGAAGGGGAAATACGGAGGGATCAATTATTTCAGCCAGTAAAGGAGGAGAAATGAATTTCTGCTTCAAAAATGATATGTCATATTTTTACCAGGTAGATTAATTTTTTTCTCAGTGTCCTTTTATATAGAAAGAGAGAGTTTTCCGTTTTGGATTCGGGGGAAAACAGTATCTGTTTACCGGTAGAAATGCCAAGCCATTTCCCGGAATTGAAGCTTGGTCAGCGACATCAGAGAAATTCGCGACATGGTGTTAATAATCGCCTGTTGCCATCTGTTGAAGGTCCCGACGGCGTCGGGGTGATGATGCAATGCTTGAAAGACTAGCGCAGCAAAAAAGTAAGAATAAGGTAGACGAATCAGTCAAGAGGGACACTAACACAGAGCGCGTTTCTTAAAAATCTGAAAACTTCGACTATGTATGCGTGTGCATGTAAAATGATTCCAGGAATGCAAAGAATCTTTTTTGGCAACGCTCCTAGTGTCCTTCTTGTACACTCCATTTTCTTGTTTCTAACTTAGTATTTTTGTGTTGTGTTTTTTTTCTCTGGGAATTATCTCTCGGATTCTTTGGGATTTCAACGGTCGGCTGAGTTTTTTTCTCTTCAATATGTGGATTGGAATTTTAGCTACAAGTTTACTCGTAACTAGTTAGTTCATCTTTCTTGCTGAAGAAGCTGAAGCTATGGAAGCAGGAAGCCTCCCTAAACTCGAAATGTTTCCACAAGCTCGGAAACTTCTCCAAACCCGGAAACTTCCCCAGACCCGGAAACTTCCCCAAACCCGGAAACTTCCCAAAACCCGGAAACTTCCGCAAATCCGAAAACTTCCCCAAGCTCGGAAACTTCCCCAAACCCGGAAACTTCCCCAGACCCGGAAACTTCCCAAACCCGGAAACTTCCCAAAACCCGGAAACTTCCCCAGACCCGGAAACTTCCCCAAGCCCGGAAACTTCCGCAAATCCGAAAACTTCCCCAGACCCGGAAACTTCCCCAAACCCGGAAACTTCCCGAAACCGGAAACTCCCGATAGCAGAAAAAATCATATAAAATTTACATGATTTAAACAAAGAATTTCGCCTTAATAAGACTTGCTTTGCGCTGCACTCTCTACATATCGTTAGTTCACTGATTCCTACCCGCAAGTATAGCTATTCAGCCTAGGAAGGTAGTACAAGGAAATGTAGTAATGTAAAGGCTAAAGCGTTAAGCATATGTAGGGTTTATATTCTAGATATTTGGGACTTAATCTAAGTCGGTATTAACATTAGTAATATAGCGATAATATTTTAATGGCTTCAACCGTTTTAGCTAAAAGGTGTGCGATGTGTTAAATCCCCGTCAGAGGCTGAGAATTAGTTAAGAAAATTGATGCAGAATTGTCCCCTTAAGAGTCGCGAGGGGGGGGAGGGTCGGAGAGAAAATCCCTGAGTAGAGGATCGAGTTGAGATTTTCGATTCCCTTGAAGCTAGCTGTTTTTTTCCTTTCGCACCATCCTGCCAGCTTCTCACCCGTTCCCTCTGGGGCAGGGGGCACACAGTTGATTGATGCGGTTCGATGTCTTAAAGGATTAAGGATAAAAGAGAGGGTTTGGGTTGGTTCGCCACACGCGGGTTCGCAGTTACTAGGGTTTGAAAATAATGAATCCATTTTTCCTATTTTGGCGCCCCTCTGTCGCCTATTTCGGCGCCCTTCTGTCTCCTGTTTTGGCGCCTTTCTGTGTCCTTTTTTGGCGCCTTTCTGTGTCCTATTTTGCGCTTTCTGTCTCCTTTTTTGGCTGCCTTTCTTCTGTCTTTTTTGACGCTTCTCTGTCTCCTATTTTGGCCCCCTGTCTCCTATTTTGGCGCCCTTCTGTCTCCTATTTTGGCGCCTCTCTGTCTCCTATTTTGGCGCCTCTCTGTGTCCTATTTTGGCGGTTTTCTGTCTCCTATTTTGTCGCCTTTCTGTCTAATATTTTAGCGCTTCTGTCTCCTGTTTTGTCGCCTTTCTGTCTAATATTTTAGCGCTTCTGTCTCCTGTTTTGGCGCCTTTCTGTCTAATATTTTAGCGCCTCTCTGTCTCCTTTTTAGCGCCTCTCTGTCTCCTATTTTAGCGCCTCTCTGTCTCCTATTTTAGCGCCTCTCTGTCTCCTGTTTTGGCGCCTTTCTGTCTAATATTTTAGCGCCTTTCTGTCTCCTATTTTAGCGCCTCTCTGTCTCCTATTTTAGCGCCTCTCTGTCTCCTATTTTGGCGCATTTCGGTCTCCTATTTTAGCGCCTCTCTGTCTCCTATTTTGGCGCATTTCGGTCTCCTATTTTGGCGCCCTTCTGTGTCCTATTTCTATCTAAGATAGTACTTTTTCTTACAGAATATTTTTATCAGTCAATTTTCTTCAGAAGTGTGAATTGGATTAAAAATTCAGCCTATGCCTAAGCAGACTCAAACAAATTGCGCACACTGCGCATTTCACGCAGCGAATGCACTTAACTAAACAAGCAGCAATGTATTAAGCCTAATTTCATTAATTGGCATAGGCTTTTAGACTGGCAAATATACTAGCCAGAGGCAGTTGCCATGTCCGTTGCTGAACTCAGGCCAGCTAAACTGATTGAGTCAAATCGAGTCGAAGAAGAGAAGGGCAGAGAGGGAGAGCCAGACTGCTGGGGCCATCCCGCAGGCCCGATCTCTTCAATTTGAAGCAAAAATTGGTTTTTCCTTCCTACTGCTGCTGGCTTCTCAGTTTGGCTAGTCAAGTCAGATGGTCCCCCCCCCCTTCTGCCTTTCCTCTCTCCTCTCTCTAACCCGCCTTCCTCACCCCCCCCGGCTCAGCTAAAGTAGACAAGTTGATTTTAGTATAGAAAATCTCGATTGAGAATTTGATACCTTAGGGGAGAGAGAGTTGATTGAGTAGTATGTATATTAGTGTAAGAATACAAACTGCACCATATCTATACTGAGTCTTATGAAAACTTGCGTGAACTTTGAAGAAACTTTTCTGTTGCTATATAGCTAAGCAAGCTAGACTTCGGTGGAAAGTGAAATAACCTATGGATCTGGAATGGAGTCTGCTTGCCTATCAACTGCAGATCTGGGAGGCTGGCACAGCAACTGAGGATCTGGGAGGCTGGCACAGCAACTGAGGATCTGGGAGGCTGGCACAGCAACTGAGGATCTGGGAGGCTGGCACAGCAACTGAGAATCTGGGAAGCCAAGCAATTGAGGATCTGGGAGGCTGGCACAGCAAACTGAGTATCTGGGAGGGTGACTGAAGACCCAGCAACTGAGGATCTCGGAGGGTGGCTGAAGACCCAGCAACTGAGGATCTCGGAGGGTGGCTGAAGACCCAGCAACTGAAGAACTTGGAGGGTGGCTGAAGACCCAACAACTGATGATGTGGGAGGGTGGCTGAAGACCCAGCAACTGAGGATCTCGGAGGGTGGCTGAAGACCCAGCAACTGAGGATCTGGGAGGGTGGCTGAAGACCCAGCAACTGAAGAACTTGGAGGGTGGCTGAAGACCCAACAACTGATGATGTGGGAGGGTGGCTGAAGACCCAGCAACTGAGGATCTGGGAGGGTGGCTGAAGACCCAGCAACTGATGATGTGGGAGGGTGGCTGAAGACCCAGCAACTGATGATGTGGGAGGGTGGCTGAAGACCCAGCAACTGAGGATCTGGGAGGGTGACTGAAGACCCAGCAACTGAGGAGGATCTAGGAGAGTGGCTGAAGACCCAGACTGAATATTTCGGAGCGTAGCGATTGATTCAATTCTCATAAGGCATTTGAATCTGATAGATAAATTGTATTGAAAATTCCTATAAATTTTAAGTACTCGCAGTAAGAACTGTCCTGCCAAAAATGCAGAATTCTGTGTTGAGAAAGATAACTCGTTTTGTTTTAGTACTGCATTAGATTCGTTTTAGCTGGCATAACATTCACCATATGTTTCCAGTCAGTACCAATAACCATGGATTGGCTCTAAGCATAGCCTGTCAGTGTTTCTAATACCCCTAGCTGTGATGAAGGATTATGTTTAGACAGATAGATAAGACAGATATGTATCTAGCAGTGAGGCCTCTTTATAACGCACGAATCTGGTAATCCTTTATTTGGGTCAGTGGCACTTCTCTTCCTTTGACAAGATTATATTCCTCATTTTCTCGGCTAGAGTGACACACTGAAATATTTTATGCCATGCTCGATGACTCATGCCATGTCAACACGCTTATACAGATTGGCCTGTCATTAGTAAGCAAAACACTGGGCCGGACAGCAAGCTGTAACATGCAAACAAATTATTACTAATCAGCTTGGGAGTGGTTAGCTCAGCCTGACGATCTGGTGGGGGTGACTACTGTTTAATCCGAGGATCTTGAAGAGTGGCTGAAGCCCCACTATGAGGATGTGGAAGTGAGACTGAAGCCCCACTATGAGGATGTGGAAGTGTGACTGAAGCCCCACTATGAGGATGTGGAAGTGAGACTGAAGCCCCACTATGAGGATGTGGAAGTGAGACTGAAGCTTCACTACAAGGATGTGGAAGTGGGACTGAAGCTCCACTATGAGGATGTGAAAGTGAGACTGAAGCCCCACTATGAAGATGTGGAAGTGGGACTGAAGCCCAACTTTGAGGATGTGGATGTGGAAGTGTGACTGAAGGTCCACTACGAGGATGTGAAAGTGAGACTGAAGCTCGAATACGAGGATGTGGAAGTGAGACTGAAGCCCCACTATGAGGATGTGGAAGCGTGACTAAATTTCGACTATTAGAGATCACTGCTGATCTTTTTTAAGCCTATAGTTTCGACAGTAGATTAGATCTCATATATATTCTTGTACATTGAGCTATATTATCTAATCAATCGATCCTTAGAACACCATCTCTAGTCTCTATATATTTAGTCTACCTTTTTGGCTCTTTCTGAGCAGTAATCATTAGGCAGAGGGAGAGAGACAGCGCCTCAGTGTGTGAATGCAAATGGCGAATGAGAAGTGTCTCTCCGAACCTTTGGATGTCTCCCCTCACTGCATAGTCCTTGAAGTAGAACGAAAGTAAAATAAGAGGGAGAGAAGGACAGAGAGAGAGAGAGCTTTGATGGCACCAAAATCGATCTGGCTTTTCACTCAAGCGATGGTTTGGGGAGGGAAGAGAAAGAGAGAGAGAGACTGAAGGAAAAATGGGAGAAGAGATTGGAGAGAGACACACATGGCGCAGAGTGCAATGAATCCAGTTTTGCTGGTTAACCGAACGCCTGAGAAAACCAAGCCTAAAATGAAGTCGGACCGACCGTTGTTAACTTGGCTGGCTATAAAAATCTTTCCATAATTGGGACGTACCGGCATGACATATTTAAACGTTGCATCGCAATGTTTGACACGTAGATTTGTTGGTTAGTTACTTGTTAGTCCGCTGTGGCGGGAGCAAATCCAATGCGACACGCTCACACAAGGGTGTACATCAGCTTTGACTTTTTTGTCGTCAAGCAGCCTAGTATAGTCGCAAAGTGGTCTGGTCTTTCAATACCGATGGAGAGAGAGAGATATTAGATTATGGCGATTCCAACCGTGCACTTTTTATTAATACTTGGCTACAGTGCATAGGGATGTATTGGATTCGAAGTGTCTGCAAAATAGTCCACCGCAGAAAAATGCTAGTTGGTTTGTTTGTGCAATTCATTTGTCTTCTGTGAGGGTCAACTACGATTTCAAGTACTTTCTGTATCTTTTTAGTGGCTTCGTGTTTTATTTTAATGTCTGCATTAGAGTCTGCCTTTAGTAACTGTCTTAAAACCCGTTTTATAAAGCCATCGTAAGATAAGATCGTTCTTAGCTCCTATATCCGCAGTGTGAAAGTTCCAACGTACAATCGAACTTACGCTACGACAGCTTTATAGTACGGCCCCTTAGTATCTATTTTAGTTACTGCCTTAGTAACTGTCTTAGTGTCCGTCTTTGGGTCTGTCTTAGTGTCTGGCTGCCATAGTAACTGTCTTAGTGTCCATCTTAGTAACTGTCTTAGTGTCTGTCTTGGTAACTGTCTTATTGTCTGTCTTAGTAACTGTCTTAGTGTCTGTCTTAGTGTCCGTCTTAGTAACTGTTTTATTGTCTGTCTTAGTAACTGTCTTAGTGTCTGTTTTAGTGTCTGTCTTATTGTCTGTCTTATTGTTTGTCTTAGTGTCTGTCTTAGTGTCTGTCTTAGTGTCTGTCTGCCATAGTAACTGTCTTAGTGTCTTGTCTTTCTGTCTGGCTCTTTGTCAATGTTCTTGATACTACAAGAAATGTAAACTTATTTAGACAAATGTCTCTTCAGATGAGAAGTGATTCGGGTCAGTATTAAGAAAATTTAAATAAGGTATGATTGCTAGTCAATTTGATTTCTATGACTGTACGAATTTACGAAGTTTGTTTGTACAGCAAATTTGCGCATTTAAATTCTGCATGTTTTTTATCTCATTAGGGTCGTAGTGACTGCACTGGGGAGTTAATAAACTTATTTATTCCTATTGGGGTGCTAGCACTACTGCAGCATACAGCATACAGTATTATGGCCTACTTGCTTTTTTGCCTAAGGGGACAATTCTAGTGATGCACTATGATCTATGGAGTACTACGATTGCAATCGCAGATCTTCTGCATCTCTTCCCTATTCAATCTATCTGCTATAGTTATTAGTTTAGCGATGTGTGCAAATTTCGTCGCCGAAATTTATGTTAGTTAATCAATTTGCTAGTTCTCTGAATGCTCTTTGAATACACTTGCCCCTTGAGAATCGTTTTTTGTTAGGATAATAAACAGGGCATAGGGCAAGGGGATGAACATGAGGTATGTCGTCTGGTCCGAGTTGGCTACGAGGTTCTTTCTATGTATTAAAAGCTCAGTCAATTACCATAGACAATTAGAGAAAATTGAATATAATCTAACTATCTATCTATATAACTAACTAACTAACTAACTAACTAACTAACTAACTAACTTACTTACTAACTAACTAACTAACTAACTAACTAACTAACTAACTAACTAACTAACTAACTAACTAACTAACTAACTAACTAACTAACTAACTAACTAACTAACCAACCAACTAACCAACCAACTAACCAACTAACTAACCAACTAACCACCTAACTAACAAATTAACAAACTAACCAACTAACTAACTAACTAACTAACACATGCAAAGAAGTACCTGAGATCAAAATTATCAACTTGCTACAAACTTTTTGCAAGTGTCTTGCATTTCGCTAACTGTCAAGTTTCTTTTTAATAACTTCTTAGTATTATGGTTATTCTGTTTATACTCTACAATTGATAGACCGTTTTAATAAAAAAGTACATGTACATAATTGTTTTTTTCTTTGGAACTCAAGCACTCAGTCATACCTACTACAGTTTTAAACTATACTCAATTTCGCATGGTTATTATTGGCAAATTATAGTAAGGCGTCTCGTGCCCACCCGCTGACATTGCACTGAGTTGTTGGTCTTTTGGCCATAGACATTCTTAGCTGGCAGGCACAAGACGCGCTTCACGCTTGCTAAGACTGTCTATGGTAAATCCTCAGTTGTAGAAAGTCGCCAATCTATATTAATAGTTTTCTAGTAGTCCATGGTTTGTTTGCAATCAGTCCACATGTTATCTACAATCTACCAGTTAGTTACTACACGTAAGTGCCTTGCCATGCACTCCACAGTTCGTCAATTGGCTACTTTTCGTTTTCGTCTGTCAAGATCTGTGTGTATGTATATACAGATGTGTGCTACTACTGTACGTTACGATTACGCCTGAATCTTCTAAACCCCGCTTATAGTTAAGTCTAGTGTCTCCCTGGGGATTTCTGAGAGTCAGAGGGAATCAGTTGAAGGGAGATGCCAATGGTCTCTCTCCACATTTCTCATTCTCATGCAAATTGCCTACAGCGTCCCTCCGTGCCCTCTGAGGATCTCTCACTCTTGTCCTGCCTCTCACAGACTGTCCGCCTGTCTGTCTGTCCGCCTTGTCCCAAGATACCGGCATAATTAGGAGTTTGAAATCGAAGCTCCACTTAACTACTGCCCGCCTTGAACAGTTCGCGCGCTTACCAGATGAGAGGAGGGGGGGAGTTTCGGAGCTTAAAGTCAAGGGCTCGGGACTTTGCAGTTACTGGAGCTGTTTGGGGGCAGTCACTTGCCTTTGCTGCCCCCTTTTCACCCCGGTAAGCTGTGTGCTCTTGGTCACGCGCATGCTGCTAACTGCCCTTTCACTTTTTGTAGCTGTCTATCTTTCTATCTATCATCTTTCTATAAGTAACTAACTAACTGAATAAGTAACTAACTAACTAACTAACTAACTAGCTAACTAGCTAGCTAACTAACTAACTGACTAACTAACTAATACATGTAGCGTCTATTTTTACTGATGTGACCATGCAAAGAAGCACCTGAGCTCAAAATTATCGACTTGCCACACAAACCTTTTTCAAGCGTCTTGCATTTCGCTAACCATTGATTTTCTATGGTTAGGTCTTTAAAAAAACGTCTTTTTTCCATTGTTCCATTTTTTCTTCTTGAACTTTAAAATTGATTGACTTATTTAATAAAAGTATGTACTATACTTATAGTATATAAAATTTGCACGTGTCACGTGACACTTTTGAGTCGTGTTTACTTTGCTGCATGAGTGTTTCTTAGCATTAGCGATCAATCTTGCCTCCGGGGTTGGTAAATTTATCCATAACGTCGAGTAATATTAAGTCAAGGACGTCGTTTGTGTTGCCCGGGGGGTGTGCTGCTGTTGCTGATGCTGCTGCTGCTAGAAGAAAATGAACGTGATAAATTAGATGGGCTCAAAAAATCTGCCTTCCCGAATAATCTCTCTCCTGCTTGCGGCTGGTATGCGCTTAGGGTAGGGGATTCCGCTCTGATTCTCTCATGACGGAGATATGCCTGCTGAGATTTGATTAGATTCTCTAGTGGCACTGCTTTAAAGTGACATTTTAAGGCAATATTCTCTTGGTACGATTCGGTGAGATTTAGGGGCGAGATTTGAGGGTGAGATTTTCTTTGTGAGATTTGAGGGTGAGATTCTCTTGGTGAGATTTGAGGGTGAGATTCTCTTGGTGAGATTTAAGGATGAGATTCTCTTGGTGAGCTTTGAGGGTGAGATTCTCTTGGTGAGATTTGAGGGTGCGATTCTCTTGGTGAGATTTGAGTTCAATATTCTCCTGGTGAGATTTGAGGGTGAGATTCTCTTGGTGAAATTTGAGGGTGAGATTTTCGTGGTGAGATTTGAGGGTGAGATTTGAGGGTGAGATTTGAGGGTGAGATTCTCGTGGTGAGATTTGAGGGTGAGATTCTCTTGGTTAAAATTGAAGGTAAGATTCTCTTGGTGAGATTTGAGGATGAGATTCTCTTTGTGAGATTTGAGGTCAATATTCTCTTGGTGAGATTTGAGGGTGAGATTCTCTTGATGAGATTTGAGGGTGAGATTCTCTTTGTGAGATTTGAGGTCAATATTCTCTTGGTGAGATTTGAGGGTGAGATTCTCTTAGTGAGATTTGAGGGTGAGATTTTCTTGGTGAGATTTGAAGGTAAGATTCTCTTGGTGAGATTTGAGGATGAGATTCTTTTAGTGAGATTTGAGGATGAGATTCTCTTGGTGAGAGTCTCTTGTTTCAATTCTTTTGGTGTAATTTGAGAGAAAGATTTTCTGTTGAAATTTCAAAGTAAGATCCTCATGAGATGTCACGCCCTATATTTTTTAAAATATAATCACGAGGTTCCCTTTTTCAGTAAAAAGGTAAAAAAAATTCTACTGTGATTTTCAAACAGATAGTTTTAATGAACTCAGAGGCTTACAATGTGCTGCACTTGTACTTTGTGCCTGTGTAGATTCGTCAAATTGTCACACACGTAGTTTTTTTCGTTTCACTGAGCGATCCAATCCAGCAAAGTAATTATATGTAATACACAGCGATTTTTTGTAGTCAGCTAGCATCTGACGGCCTCCAATAGCCAATTATTTCTGCTCTAATAGGTAATTCCAATCTGCCAATTGGATCTGTACGTAATTGGCTTAATTGAAAGGCATTTCCGTCTAATAATTATATTAATAAATTTCTTTGTCAGAAAATTTCTATCACCCAGAACTTTTCGGTAGAGAGGTTGGATGGCACTTATTACTGGCTGCAATCGCAATGGTCGTAAACGGCCGTTGTTCACCCTGAAATGGGCGGGCGATTCAAAGTGAAGACGGCTTGAAGGGACAGAGGGGAGAGGTAGATGCGCAGCAGCGAAGCAAGACAAGACACAGGAAGGGGACTTTCGGGAAGTTTTTTTCGAAGTGTGATGTAGGACTTTATTTCCAAGACGCGTTTTCGCACGGCTCCTTGACTCCCGCTGAAGAAAGTTCTTATTTACCTTTCGCTTGTGTTCGCTTGATTCTGTTCGACTGATTCTGCATGTACGAATTGGTTGATGGGAATTTCTAAATCGGTAATTAGGGAATAAAATCTGACTTCTGGTTCAACTAAGATTGATTGATTGATAGAAACATATTGGATAATATTGGAGAGACAGGAAAAAGAAACTACTCCTATTTGAGATAGGAGATTTGAGATAAGCTGAATAAAATGAGCAAGTAACAAAAATAGTAGAGAGATACTGAATGCGATTAGAGAGAAATGATGAAATTGGAGAGAGAGAGAGAGAGAGAGAGAGAGAGACTGGGTGAGATGAGAGAGATAAACTATGATTGGAGAGAGAAAGAATAGATATTGTTAAAAAGGCCAGACTTAACTCCAATAGATACTTCTAGAGAAAGTTATTCTGATTAATCGTTCTGTAATACATATATTTCAGTTACTACCGTATTATAATCATAATCATGATAAGTGGATCAGGCTTTAAGTGCGATGCTGGCTAAGAGGCGCAGTTTAGCTTTTGTCCTGAATGCAGAACTATACGCTAGAAACTGCCCTGTCGTATCGCATTAACTCTGTATTTTAATTCAATGACCCTTTCGCGGAGTATCTCTGTGAGTGAGCATATCGTATATATTCATTTTTACAATTCAATTTTTCTCCCAGGCATGATTGACAGTTTTGAAGTAGTGGCTCTGCCCAGGGGCGGTTATTCCACTGGTCTGAGGCCAAGAGACTATAATCGAAGTTTTGCGTTAATTTCATTTCCAACTGGGGTAAGTGAAATGGTTAGATTTTTTGTCACTGTTACTGAATTAAAGTATAGCAAATATTTCTTTTATTTTTGCAATAAATTATTGCAATAAAAATCCGTACAAATCATCTTGTTTGTTTAAAAAAACAAAGTATATTTCCTATTAGTTTTATTTACTTAAGATACATTTAGATTATGTATGCTCGCGTGTAAACGATATATTCAAGCAATAGAATGTAATAAAATTGTCTTATACAAATATTGTTTTCGTCTCGTCTCGTCTGTTGTTTGCAAATACCATAAATCCAATAGTAATGTTCGGACGTATATTACATGACATAAATTAACAGATAAAATCATTGAATATGACTAAAACTCAAGCTAAAAATGAAGCTATGATTGTTAAAATAGAATTTAGTTATTGAAAATCCTTTGTGTACTTGCCTACATGCACATATAAAATCAAACAAATTTACAACATTTATTGACTAAGCCATTGAAGTTTTAAAATAATTAATAACACAACGGGCTGCGGTGTATCTTAGCGTTTCTTTAAAAATGAAACATGTTAAAACTAGCATGCATCAGAATGAATTGTAACTCGAATTATTTATCTATTCGATTCTAATTGTTCGGCGCGCAAAAGACAGGCGCGCAAAGAAACACAATTATGCTGCTAATATTGTACGAGTAACTGACGGGATCACAAAATCTCTGTGCTGCCTCTGTGCTGCGGACGCTCTGCATTGGTTCGTGCTACGCTGTGGTTAGTAGCTGTCAGCGGAACCATTTCGGGCTGCTGCTGCTGCTGCTGCTGTCTAAACGAGGCTTCGTGCTTGTTCTTTAATATGCCTCTATTGAGCGTCTTTGTCATGGTCGGATTCTCTTCGCTGAGGTTGAACCGAATCACGCCGCTAGCTGCCGCAGCCGCCGCCGCCGCCGCCGCCGCAGCCGACGACGACGCGTTGCTGTTGTTGCTCGGCAGAGTGGCAGTTGAGTACTGTTGCACCGGAGGCGTCCTCTGTAGCTCTTGAGCTCGAGAACCGCCTTGAAATCTGACGGTGCCGTAGCTGCTACCGCTTCCTCCTCCTCCTCCATCGGGCATTGCCGACGCAACTGGTGGCCTCTGCGGCCAAGACATTGTAGCCGAGGTCGGATCGCTTGACTGCTGCTGATGCGCTGGATAATTATGATGCCGGATGCTATAGTCCATCGTAGCCGATGATGCCGTCGTTGCGCTGGCGGAACCAGAATTTCCAGCCTTACCGTAGCCTAGAGTGTAGTGCTGATGCTGCTGAGGTCGCATGCTGTGAAGCATCGGCGACTCTTCGATGGTGGTGGCGCCCAGATCGCGAACTACGTCGGCGCCGTTTGCGCTAGAATCGTCGGAGTTGTGCCGACTACGACGCGGATGAAACTGTTGACCAGATTGTTGATGCTGCTGCTGCTCTGGCGATTGATGATTCTGATTGTTAAGCTGTTGACTTCGATGCCAACTCTTAGTTGGCTGTACTAGATCGATGCATCGACGCCTGCGGCACATTCCCTGCCAGATTAGCGGAGTAAATAGGCCGGCTAATAAGAATAGAAATGCCGACACGGCTAGTATTAGATTGGCGTAGTTTGGTATGTGCATAGTCTTGCTAATCAATTTGTTGCTAACGTAATAATAGTAGCCATCTCTGCCACCGTTCGGCCAAAGCAGCGCCGCTATTGACACGTGCATTCTCAGCCCGGCAACCGCTATGGTCAGGGCCGGAGTGACAAAGCCAATCAGGCCGAAAAACCAAGGACGCATCACTGCACCTCCGCCGATTTCTTTCACAAAGCGAACTCCGCCGTAACCGTGGCTTATTGCTAAACAAGCTAAAGAGGCCAGGAGTAGCGGAAGCCAGCGTACAGTCGACAACTGATAGACATCGCGGATGCTTATCGTGCGACGATAGTGCTGCATTAAATAGGCAAGAGAGGCCATTGCTGGACAAACGATTATAGCGGCTACGAATCGGCAAGTCCACGGACAATTGCGCAATGCTTTACAGCCTTGTAGCTTATCGCCAATGCCGCGAATCCACGTGTCCGCTCTTACTAGCAGATAGGTTAAGCATAGCCAGGCTAGAACGCAGTGCAGACACCAAAGCCAAGCAGTTGGTGATACTTGATTTTTAGGCAAGCTTTCCAACAATCGGGCGTAAAGATTGGCGCCTTCGATTACATTCTCGGCTCGCTCGGCTCCGTAGTAGGCTAGAAAATCGCAGCTGGAATTTCGCGCACCATCGAGCGCCACCATCGGACACTGGGGCTCGTCTATATTGCAAACTACCGTTCGATTATTTAATCCGACAGATTGCGAATTAGTCAAGCAATAATTTGCGGCTAATCCGCTAGTTGAAATGGTGACGACGGATCCGATCAGGAATGTCAGGGTTACTATGACAACTGAGTCTGCTAATGGGTTAGCCCCGGCCGAACGATAGCTGCCTAGTGATATCATAATTCCAGTACCCGCTGTTGATAAAAACGGTAGCAATGCCGTTCGAAGCAGATCCAACGGATTTCTCGGTAGAGCTATCGACAAACTCCATAATCGTTTTAAACTGGCTTCTGTGTGACCAAGCCATAGGGACTTCACAGATAGGGCGATGATGCCTCCTAAGCAGACTAGACTGCCAAGAACCCATATTTTGCTAGAGAACTTTGGCCATAGGACTAGCAGAGGCAGCAGAGCTAGCCACAGGCCCACTTGAATATAAACTAGTGGTACTTTATTAATAATTGCTTCTTCTCGCTGCTGCTGCTGTTGCTGCGTCAAGTAGTCCAATAGATCTACGTTTATTGACATCAGATCCATTGCACTGGTGAATAGCATTAACAGGCCAATGCCTTTCCAAGCTGGTCCGAAGCACCAGCATTTTACCGGGCCAAAACGGCTTCTTTGTCCGAGGGCTAGTTCGCAAAATATCAACGGCTGTGCCAGTATAACAACGCCTACAATCTGCACCGCTAGAATCCACAGGCCGTGTTGAAAGAATGCTTGCAACGGCGCGTGAAGTAGGAATTGAGGTGCCAGCAGTGCCATGCCGCATATGAGTGTCGATTCCGCTCTTAACATGCTTCTGCTTCTTGGCTATTAGGTCAGACGGGTCAAGCGTTTTGTGTCGACATTTCATTTGCTTTTTTATGCGAAGCTTTTTCTTTGAAAAAATTGTGTCTAGCGAAAGTGCCTGTATGGAGACCAAGAGTGATGTAGACAAAGTTGACTCCGTCGGCTGAAAATTGATTGTTCTTGTCAAGTAAACTTCTCTTGTTTGAGTCGCCAAAAATACAGTGCTAAAGCAGCGCAGGGGTGTGGAGAATGCTGCTCCTTCTTGCGGGAGTCTTGTGCCCTGTTTCTCAACCCCTTCTTCTATGTCGACGACTCTCAAGGCATACAGTTGGGAGGGGAGGGGTGAAATGGCAGACGGCGCACGCTGTTGTGAGAGGAGGCTGTTGTGCAGAGACGCGGTTTGAAGGGGGGGGGGTCTCGGTCGCCCCATGGGTGGATTGGGGCGGTGAGGGTTGGGGATAGGCCCCGCGAGACAGGCGAGGATTGGAAGGCGTGGTTGGACGTTTTTTGGGTGGAGGTCGGCCTTATTGGGAACGGGAGAGAGTATGGGAAGATTTACACGGTCTTGCCTAGCTTGAATGGAAGGGGCGGAGGAGAGAGCGTCTTCTTGCAATTCATCTCCCTCTTCTCCAGTCTGTGCTAATGTTCCACCACCATCCTCCCCAAGTCCAGTTTTCCGTTTCATCCTATTCGCCAAAAAGCCTAGGAATTTTCTATACTGCCCATACCTCCCCCCACCCTGGAAATCCTCAAGGCGGAACGATCCGCATGGCGGTCCCTTGGTCCCTTACTCCCTACATAGCTTACATGCTTCCAAGGCCCGCAGCTCAAAACACTCCCCTACCAGGGTCACGCTGCACGCATTGAGATGCATGGGATCTCACACTTCCATTTATTCTCCATTCGTGTCTGTCGATTCTCAGCTCTACTATATACCTTTTTCCCCTTGCTCAAGCGCTCCTGTAGCATCCGTCTCGTATTGGGTTCGCATCATCATAGTGAGCAGCAGCATCAGCAGCGGCATTATTATTCAGCGCTTGATCCGTAGAGTCGTCACACCTTCCATTTTTTGTCTCCTCTATATTTCTCTCTGTCCCTATCTTTCATCTTGATCCCTAGCCTGTATAGGCTAATCCTTCTCCCGTTCTTGATTATGGCTTCCATCCGGGGGAGAGCGAAATATGGGACATGGTAGCTTTGCTGCTGTCTCTCCAAGCGCCATCATTATTATTCATATCTGTCAGCCGCTAGGCCGCGCATTATTTGCTTGTCTCGGATCCGATTAATCTTTTTTTTGTTGATTTTAATTCGCTCTATATTTTTTTCATTTATCTAAAAGAAGTCTCCCTGGGGGGTCATATCTCTAAAATTTCATATCTACTTCAAACAGCTTCTTTCGCAACCCCGAAACTTCATATCTCCGATAACCTTAGCCATGGACGCCACATGTTCTTAACTTTAAATCTCCAACATATCATAACTCCGAAACTTCATATCTCCGTTAGGGTTAGTGTTTAAGCGTGTCGAGAATATAAAGTGTCGGAATTGTGAACGAGCTGCTTTCGGAAATTATGAAAGCGCCCCCCCCCTTTAAGCGTTTTTTAGGAATCGATAAAGGCCTCAAATGATAGAGATGCTGTTATAGGCTACTGAGGAGAATAGTTAGTAGAATATTTTGTAATATTGGTTACGTATTGGGTGGGCATCCGCGCTGAAGGCACCGACTGAGAACTAGCGATAAGCTGCCAGTTTCTTCTCTTCCTTCATTTCCTTCTCCCTTATTCCCAGTTGGGAAGCAGATTTTTTCCTATGACTACACAAATATGTATAAGGAAAGGTAGTGTAGAGAGCCTATTGGATTTTCGGCTAACCTAATCGAGCATTAGCGAGAGAGCGGGGCGGGCTTGAGCGAGCCAGTGGGGACTAGCAGTTTTTTAAAGCCTTTCGTTCGACCAAACTCAATCGACTGCTGCTTAAGAGAAAGAGAAAAGTGTTTTGGAATTGGATTTTTTGCAAAAATTGCCCATTAGCACGACCTTATGGCCTTATTGGTAAATGAATTATAAACGGAATTTTTACTTGAGCTAACTTTTTAGTAGAAAGCTATATATAGTAGTTTTCTGGCCTCTCTTCTGGTAGACACTTGAAAAACTTTCTCTGCCACCTGCCTAAATTATTAATAACCCGGTTAGTTAGTTATCGGCTAACGCCTCGCTTAACTTGCCGTCAGCCTCTCTATCTTTCACTCTGTTTCTCCAATCACATTAGTGTACACATTAATCCTTGATGACAAGACAACAGAATGGTCTGACTGCAGCGACCTCCCGTGTATGTATTGGCAGGAAAAGTCGTAATTCTCTTGCTAACTGCCAGAGAGACAGAGAGGTGTGACTCGACCTCTCTCCTGTGGGCTGCTTATCCGTGTGTGTGTTTTTTTTCTAAATTATGTTACGTTCAGTCGTATAGCTGGTATTTTATTGCCTCGAAAAGCTGCTCTTGGCGTGATCGAACTACTTTTCTGAGCAATCCCGTATGCTTCATAGTTGTCTTTTTCTGGTTTAGCAGTTTGTTTCTCTTCTCTGACTCCAATCCCTACCCGTGATCCGTGCCGTCCTTGTGTGCTCGCGCGCTCTATCCGCATACTCGATAGTCTCGAGGCTTTGATGACTGTTGGCAGATCCAACATGACTGATGGCTTTTCGTAATTCTTATACATATATTATTTTATACATTGGACTGACACAGGGAATCCTGTGTATTTACTTTACATTACTATGCGCTGTATAAGGAATACCCCCAGATTTTCGGGATTAAGTCTTGGGTGGAAGTTTTTGATTATTAAACAAACTCTGAGCGAAATCTTGATTGGCCAAGTATGCTATAGCAAATACTGAACGTTATAGCGGTTATAACTGAGTTTAAGAATGAAACTTCCCTTAGATCCTTAGAGTTATAGTCTAGTTGGTTATGATCTACGGTAGAGTCAAACAAAGACCTCATGATGAACATGAACTACAGTAGGATCAATGGAGGCAGTCATGATGGGTTATGATCTACGGTAGAATCAAATGAGGCAGTCATGATGGGTTATGATCTACGGTAGAATCAAATGAGGCAGTCATGATGGGTTATGATCTACGGTAGAATCAAATGAGGCAGTCATGATGGGTTATGATCTACGGTAGAATCAAATGAGTCAGTCATGATGGGTTATGATGTACGGTAGAATCAAATGAGTCAGTCATGATGGGTTATGATGTACTGTAGAATCAAATGAGGCAGTCATGATGGGTTATGATGTACGGTAGAATCAAATGAGGCAGTCATGATGGGTTATGATGTACGGTAGAATCAAATGAGGCAGTCATGATGGGTTATGATGTACGGTAGAATCAAATGAGGCAGTCATGATGGGTTATGATCTACGGTAGAATCAAATGAGGCAGTCATGATGGGTTATGATCTACGGTAGAATCAAATGAGGCAGTCATGATGGTTTATGATCTACGGTAGAATCAAATGAGGCAGTCATGATGGGTTATGATCTACGGTAGAATCAAATGAGGCAGTCATGATGGGTTATGATCTACGGTAGAATCAAATGAAGCAGTCATAGCGGGAGTTATGATCTACGGTAGAATCAAATGAAGCAGTCATAGCGGGAGTTATGATCTACGGTAGAATCAAATGAAGCAGTCATAGCGGGAGTTATGATCTACGGTAGAATCAAATGAGGCAGTCATAGCGGACCAAGACCTAGGATTGGGCTGCAAAAAATGGTATAACGAGAATCATGTAAAAAATCAATTGAAAATATATCCAAACAGATTGCAAGTCATAGGGAA